>JAECUM010000158.1:0-298323 GCA_016617855.1 Megalonaias nervosa | reverse complement strand
AACCTTTCTGACGTTTCTGCAAAATCCAAATATATGTGACAGTGGAATCGCACATGAAAACCTTTCATTTTCGTTAAGCATTGCTCGATGTGATGCGAATCCCAAGTTGAAATTTTCATTCATTGATACAACTGTATCCCCAGCTGCATTTAGTGTTACATTCCTATGTTCGGGCTGATCAGTTGTATCCTTTGCAAACATCATTGATGGACCAGCTGATCTTGAATAATCGTCACTGTATCTAGCAAGACCCAATATTGTTGTTGCAACATCAACGTCTTTCTGGATTGATTCAATATTTTTTCCGTCAATCATATACATAGCGCTTTCAAATAACGCCATAATGCCATTATTAACAAAACCAACCCGATCAGCAATTCCATAATCTGTATTGTCTGCTTTTAAAAGTCTACCTTCAACCTCAATAAACGCCTCAGTGGGTAAGAAATACCTACTTGTATCCTGAACTTGTAGTTCAATTCTCCCACGCTGATCTGGAATTCGAGCGTCATAAGAATAATATTGATAATCACGCACAGAATCATCTTTGAGTACTGGTGCGTCCATGTCAAATGCTGGATCAGATATTCGCTTGAACATCTTTATTATATTTACTATCATCTAAAATGAAGACCACTTCCTGCTATCAGACTAGCTGTTATATTTTTTTTCTTTTTCTGACATTGGTACTTCAGCTAACTCTGCTAGTCTTTGATTAGCAACTTGATTTATTATTTTACTGACATTTGCAGGCATTACTTCAGTACTAGGTAATTTTACCGGTGGTTGAGGTTTTCGTCGTATTAATCGTGCTAGTCTATCTTTGATCGCTGAAAATGTTTTACCAGCGAGATTACCCATAGCACCAATACCTTTTTCACGAACAACATCAATAGCTTTCATTCCCAGTTGCTTTGCGATCGGTATTGCTTTTGGGGCTATCCTTTTAAATAGACCCTGAACAACATCACCTAGTCCATCTCTGTAGGTTGTTTTGTATACTGGTAATCATGAATTTATTGCCCTGACCATGGTTGGTCCACATTGAGTACTATGTACAATCATTTTATTATAGTAATTGTATTTAATTACGTACTTAGTCGCTGTAGTAGTCATCGGCAATTTCGTTAATAAGAGACTGATAAACATCAACGTCCATGATACCGCCTGTAAATAACCGTCTGCAAATATCGGCCGCTTCATTAATTATTTCCGGAGAATTATTACCAGCTCGTTTTCCTCCGATGAGGATTTCTAGTCGTTCAACATCGGCAAGGACGTTATTAGGACACGGAGTAACGAGACCCCTTCCATGAGTAGTAAATCCACTTCCACTTACGTTGCCAGAAGAGGTGTCTGACGGCCAATATTCTTCTTCCTCCTCTTCCTTTTTGCTTGATTTTTGTTGTTTTGGAGATTGTATCAATTGCTGTGGTAGTGGTGGTAATAGTATTGGTGACCGTTGTTGTGCAATATAGTTTTTTATCTTATTTTTATAGTCACTAAAATTTGAATCATTTTTTCAAACTTGATTAACGTTATAGTGTATACGATATATCCATTTATACCAAGTATCCTCATTTACGGGATCGCCAACAAAGTCAGATTTTAAAAATTGTTTTTGATTATAATAACTTCTCACAGCAATCTCAATTAATTTTAGATCTTCGGCTTCTCTAATAAGATCAATACCTTCTTCAGTAAACTTATCAACCAGATTAACCCTAGCTCTTGCTTCTGGTTCTTTTTCTGATTCCGGTATACGATATTTTATATCGCCTATTTCAGCACGAGCTTGAGCAATACCTTCAAGTATTTCTTGCATTGGTTGAGCAGCAGCTATTTCAGCTGGAAGTTCTCGTAAAATCTTTTTTGTTTTTTTAGTTCATTCTGCTATTTTTCCAGTTGTCTCAGCAGTTTTCTCTAAAGCAGGAAGAAGAGGTTTAGTTGTCTCTGTAATAGGTTTAAATAATTGTTTTGTATCCTCTTCAAATTCAACATGAGATTCTTGTCGTTGTTGTAGTTGTTGTTTGACAGCGTCACGAAGAGGTAAATATTTTCTAATTACTTCTAGTCGCTCTCGAGCTAATCTAGCAGAGTGAGGTTCGCCTATAACTACCATTATTAATATTATTTATACTAGCTGTTTAATTTACAGCAGCAGGCAGGGTGGCCAACAAAAATTGAGTGACCCGCGAGTAAACTAAATGCATTATAACATAAAAAACAAAAAGTCAAAAATAAAATAACAAAAATGAGCTAACCCAAACGATTTATTATCCGTTTTTCAAACTATATGGAAATATAATCAGTTAGAGACTTCGGTTTAGCGTTATTGACCTTATTTTTTCAGCCCCTGTAGGAACCTTTATTTTATGAAAAACTTGCTCGAAACCAATTTGTAGGGTTCACCCTGCCTGCTGGTCATCATCATTGCCATTATCATCATCATTATTACCATCATGATGTTAGTGATTTTGTTTTCATCACCATCCAAAATTTCTTCTGTATTGACGCCATTGATAGAGAAATGGGATGTTTGAGTTGGATAATAAAGCTATCAAATCATCACACCAGAACTGTTCCCTGCTTATTTATTAATTAAATAATTATGTTTATAATGGAGAAGAACTTATAAGTTGTAAAACTTATTTCCAGTTATTTTGCCTTGTATTCATATTTGTGTTCTTCTTGGCAATAAAATATGTTTAAACTAATTAGCTTCAAAGAAAGTGTGGGAAACAGATGTATTTCACATCTCACTGAATCACTAGTGATTCACAAGCAGCATTATATGAGTTTTACAGGCTATTTGTGTTGGAATTCCATTGCTTAGTACAGATGTATTTCTTGATAGAGAAGAAAATCAGTCACCAGTGTGCACTTTTCTTGATGAATGGAATCTATTACCTTTATGTTGGGTGAATCTGATGCCTGATTAAATACTCATACAGCTATTATTTTATGAATGAATGATTAAATACTTATTGGGCAATTATTCTATGGATAATTGTGATCGGCCACTGTTTCTTAAATGTTTCTGTGGAAAGACCCATACATCCTGATAGACATTTAACCCAGTTTAGCTCTAGAAAATGAACAGTAACCTATAAACTTTTTGTGCTTTTGGATTGTTAGGACCCCAGGCTATGTAAAATATCCATTTTTAAAAAAGTTAAATATTCCAACAATTCACAGGCAATCATCCATAGTTACAGAGTGATAAGGATAGATATATTTTATTTTACTCATGTTAAACACACATCTTGTAGTGAAGAGTGTAGTCCCAGATATGTTGTTGCATAGTGTGCTGGTAAATCTATTTCTATACTGTTTTTTTTATGTTCACATTTGTGGCTTAGACCCTGATCCACCAGCAGTTAAGCCAGGATCATCTTGCCCATGTCAACTTTCATCATTCAGTGCAAAACCATACAAGAACCTGAGTAAAATCAAAGTGAAATGAAAATGAGGCATTCTGAATTTTGAGTCACTAGATGGCCCTGTTAGCAAAGTTTGCCATGAAAGCAATGCATGTGAGATCACAACATTCAATTGGGAAAGAATGTCATAATCTTAATGGATTTCTATACTTGTTCAAGGGAAGTAATTAAGATGTATCTGCTTGAGGTTAATAATTTATGGTGGGGTGTAGTTTTACAATATTTTCCCAAGACTGGTACATGTACTTGCAAAGTTTTGATGTAGGTACAGTCTGGGCAGGTTAATACTATACCAGTTACCATATGTACCTGTGTAAAAGTCAAGTCCATCTGTAAACAACATAGATCCTCATCTGTTGTTGCAAAATGTTACAGCAGATTAGGATCTATGTTACTTGTTGTATGTATTACTCCCAACAAACTGCATAGTGTTATGTATATCTAATTTAATTGTTTGTTTATTTTAAAATAATTTTATTTCATTGCATGCTTTTGTAATGTGACATTGTATGCTGAACTTGACCTTGTCCAAAATTGAGTTCATTTCTGCTGGACCTGATTGACTTTGTTTTTCTTTTTTTTTTATTTCATGTCAGCAACTAATACATAACTAAATTATTCTCTATGTTTACGGGCTTAATATCATGATCTTTATTAATAGAAGAAGTAAATATGTTGATTTGGGTCAGGGTTTTGGACTTTCCTAAGGGAATTTTACAGGTTATGGTGTTGATTTTGTAAACATCAGGATCATTCTAGAAGATTATTTTCCATTAGGTAATGTTTTTTTTAGGTCAAGTAGAGAACAATGTAATCTTGTGATTTTCGTGCTTTAACATCTAGTACTTTTAAGTTGTATTATATGTTGTGACCAGTTGAGCTGAATTTTATTTTCATCAAATTATTGAATTCCAGTGATTGTTTTCTCTGGAAATACAAAAGTGCTCTGAAAAAATTCTTGGATAGAGACATTCATGGAAATTATAATATATTCAAACCTGGAATTATATTTCTGTGATTCAATAAAAGGCTGTTGACACATCAACACTTCAATAGCTACCACTTCAGTTTTGGGATTTTCTCCGGACCTTTTTCTGAATTTTATTCTGGACTATAAATTACTAGGACTTGTGTCTGTAATTTTTGGATTATTTTGGGATTTAATTCACAATACCGTAAGTTCTTTTTTCTCCTTTTCACTTTGTATTCTAGGGAAATAAATTATAGTTGTTAAATTTTACAAAGTTTGTTGTCTTTTACTCTTTTCTGTTACCTATTTTAAGAGCATAGACTTGTAACAGTAGTCCCAGAACTGCCAGTGCATTAAGTGATGGCAGATTTTGCTCTGTCCAATTTACAATTGGACTCAACCTGTAAGCATGTATATATGGTGTATGACTGCAGATCTGGGTCTATGATGCATGCAGTTTGGTGGTGACTATAAATGGGTAATAAGTCTCCTTCCTGTATATTTTTGCCCATGTGAGAAATTCATGTGGAAGTTGCTTATCCCACATGAGAGTATTCTTTGACACTTTAGATGACATCTTTATGTTTATGACTTCATCAACATTTGCAGTGCTTCTAGTAGTTTTAATGTGGAAAAGAAAATTTAGACAGTTTTTGAAAAGAGCAATCCATGCTTACATCTTTATTATTGTTAACCAGATATTTTACACTCAATTCAAAGAATTATAAACTTTGTTTTATTATATTCTGTATTGCTATGACTAGGTCCACACTAATAATCTTTTGTGCACCACTCTTTTGCAGTTAGAAATGAGATTAAAAATTGTTTATCATATGCATTGGCCTATATTGCAAAGATCCCATTTGATAGTTCAATAAATTCAATAAATTGTTTCCTGCCCTAAAATTCTAATCTTTGGGTATGAATTTACCTATCCCACATCAGTGCATCTGATGGATTTTGTTATTCTCCTTTTCTCATAATTACCAAAAAAGTAATCAATCTCTTAATATGTTTTTTAACAGGTTTGAGTACATGCAAAATTTGGAGCTTCAGCTGAATAATAAAAATAGAAAAGGAGATGTAGGTGTTCCAGCACCAATGGACATCATGATCTTTAGTCAGCAAGTAATGCAGGGAGATAAGGGAGTAGTAGCCAATGTTAGTCTTCCATCTATGAAAGGTCAGTCTACTTTACTAAGGACTCAGCAATTACAAGCAATGTTAGAAAGTGGTGACATGGGTATAGCTCCATAACATTCACAACTTGAGTAGCAGTCAAGATTTGTCCAGCTTTGTCTTGCATGTTTTAGCAGAGACAAACTGTTGGTACATGTATCACTAATTCTGGCAGCAGCAATGGTGTGAGCCATGGCTAGATCCCCATCCATGGAATGAATAGCAATCATACTTAAATATTAGAATTAGGAAGCTCTACCCTTTATCCATGCACACCTTCCCTCTCTGACTCTCACTTAATGACAAGATCATTTGAAAATCTTAATGAAGTTTTAGGCTTCAGTTATTTTTTCTTCCTTTTCTTTTGTGAGAACATGAATCCCAAACACTGGACTGGATATAAATCATGCTTTTGACTGTAGAATCAGGTAGCTTTGCCCTTTAATGTCTATAAACCCCAGACCTACTTGTGCAAGTTTCTTTTGTTTATGGTCATTTGTCCCAAGCCCTCTAAGGAATACCATATGTTACATACTTATAAGTCGAGTCCAACTGCAAACAACATAGACCATGATCTGCCAGCAGATCAAAGTCTTTTTGCTTCTTGTACAGATTACTTCCAACAACCTGCATAGACTAGATCTGCTGGCACATAATGCAGCAGTAGATCTGGATTTGTGCAGTTGGACTCAACTTGTAAGCAAGTATATACAGGAGACAATTTACTTGTCCAGTAGAATCATGAAGCTCCACTCTTATAAAACCTTGCACCCCTACCCTACTTCTGATAGGTCAAGGTCAGTTGAAAATGGAAACATAGCTGTATCATGCAGAGGATCAGGCAAGATAGATAATTTCTGTATAGTTGGTCATGTTTAGACAAATAAGGGAGAATACTCATAACAGTACTCTCCAGTGTTATTGAAACTGAGGTTACCTCACTTGCCATTGCACTTAGACAAAGCTATTCTTATAGACTCTCTTAATATGTCTCTAGATTTGTTGGGGTGGTGGGGTGGGGGAGTTGAAAAAAGCCATTGAGAGGATATCTTTTATAAGTAAGATTTAAAATTGTTGGGTTTCAGAATAAATATGATAGTCTGATAAATCAGCCACCAAACCTGTATTAATACTGATGGACGGTTCAAGGTCTGATCTGACCTTGTCATAAAATCATGCAGTTGATGTAGACGTATATGTCCATAGCAGCCAACCCTCACGATTTTGGCATGAATTTTACGACTTTTTCAGCGATTCATGGATTAACACCGCATGCAAAAAAAATCACGAATTGCCCAATTCTCAATTATTTTAAATCTTTAATAAAATAACCAATTTCCCGTTAAGTACTGGTTGTGATATCGGTAGTTGCCAAAACAGTCTGGAATTGCTGGTCACAATATTAGTAGAACTATAGCTGATTGATACAGTTGGCCCGGTAGCAAGCATTTTAGAGTATTTTAATCTATATGTATAAGAGTAGTTTTACAAATGCTTTTGAGAGAAACTGGGGCTTAACCAGAATTTTGCTCCACACATGCGCTGCCAACACTGATTTGAATTACCTTTCAGCATCGATGTTGAAAATGTCTTCACCACCAAGGAAAAAGAAGTGTATTGCACAAAAAGTGATGTTTAGTTTGGAATATACCAAACATTGGCCATACATTCAGCCATCAAACACCGATGTACATCATGCTTTTTGCTCACAGTGTGCCACAAGTTTTAGCATTGGGCATAGTGGCAGAGATGATGTGAGGAAGCACTTTGGTAGCAAAAAGCACATAGAGGCTGGGAAAATTAAGAACTCCAGCAGATATCAGCTCTGGAATATTTTAAGCCATTGACGGAAGACCAACAAACTACCAACGCTGAAACATTGTGAGTTTTCTTGTTGAACACAATCTACCTTTATCAGCTGGATCCTATGCTAAACATTTGTTCTGACAAATATTCCCCGGACTCAAAGATCGCTTCATGAATTCATGTCAAAATTCATTAATTTTTATCCCAATTTTCAAGAATTGCGAGCCTGGAGGGTTGGCAGCTATGTATGTCCACAACATGTCAGTGTACAGTTTAGACATTCACAGATATTCAGCTCTATGAGTTTCTGTTGGTTGGAATGGTCTTTTGGCAACATGTACAACATATTTCCAGTAAAAAATCCTATTTTTGATAATTTGTGAATTCATGTGGAATAGCATAGCCATACCGCTTGTCACCTTTTCAAATTTCATGGCTACATCCGGCTGTTCCATCAGAATCGTTGACCAGTCAGATGTGCCTTTTGCTCATTCACTCATTTGAAAGTTTTGCTTGCTTGGTCATTTGACTCAACATGTATTATCCTCCATTGTTTTTACTTTTATCTAATCATGTATCAAATGATCTGATTTAGAAATCCACTATAATTAGTAATTTGAAATATTCTTACCTGTTATTTATAGATGCTTGCTTCCCATGTGCATGTGACAGTAACATGACAAATCCAGTGTTGCTTCAGGCAAATTACATGACAGATTTAGAAAGCAGCTGTTAAGTGTCTAAAGTGTACATAGATGTGCTGCGGACTATCTGTCAGTCAGTTGCATGATCTTATGAAAAGGTAAGATCAGATCTAAAATTGACCATTAGTACTGGTGCAGGTTTGGGGGATTATTTATTTGACTAATTTATTTACTGCTGAAGTTACCATTGTTGTAACTACTTGGATACAACTTAGCACTAGGCATTATATGAGGGTAGTGGTACATCACTTTCTCATAATTTTCTCCATGGATTATACCACATCATAGTGAAACTGCCTTTTTCATCAAATTTATTATACAGTACTCCCTCACTGTAAGGTCTTTAATCATAACACAACTCCTGCTATAAGGCATGATTGCCATTTCATTAAGGGATAGTAAAGTTTATCATGCACTTCCTTTCAAGGCAGTCTGGCTATAAAGTGGTAAACTCTATGGGTGCCATGTACAGTGTTGTAATGAGGGAGTACTGTATTGTGTACTTCAATATAAGGCAGTAAACTATGGCTCCTATGGACAGTGTTATAATGAGGGAGTGCTGTATCATGCACTTTATTATAGGGTGGTCTCACTATATGGTAGTATATTCTATGGCTCCAATTGACAGTGTTATAATGAGGGATTATTGTATCATGTACTTCATTATAAGACAGTTTCACTATAAGGCAGTATGCTCTATGGCTCCAATTGACAGTGTTATAATGAGGGAATACTATATCATGTACTTCATTATAAGTCAGTCTCACTATATGGCAGTATGTTCTATGGCTCCAATTGACAGTGTTATAATGAGGGATTACTGTATCATGTACTTCATTATAAGACAGTCTCACTATATGGCAGTATGCCGTATGGCTCCAATTGACAGTGTTGTAATGAGGGATTACTGTATCATGTACTTCATTATAAGACAGTTTCTCTATAAGGCAGTATGTTCTATGGCTCCAATTGACAGTGTTATAATGAGGGATTACTGTATCATGTACTACACTATAAGACAGCCTCACTATAAGGCAGTATGCTCTATGACTCCCATGCACAGTGTTTGGTATTACTGCATCATGTACTTCATTATTAAAGTCAATTTCACTATCAGGTGGTATACTCTGTGGCTTCCATGGATAGTGTTATAATGAGGGAGTAATGGGCATAATTTTACAATTGCTAAATAAAATGGGTTTCAGGAACATATCCACCTCATAACAGGGAAATGTCTGAAGATGATGGCCCTATTATGAGGGTGTGCTGTTTATACATAAATTAAAATGTATAAAAATCTCTTGCATGATAATTATTGGTTATTAGTAACAGAGGTGTTAACAGCTTCCAGTTTCATTTGAGTTTTTCCATTTAATCAAATCAGGCCTCTGCTGTGGGCTAAAATCTCTTAGCCCAAAGTACTAAATGCACATAATGAAAATCTTTGTGGTCTTTTTGACTAATGTCTGCTCAAATCCCTATATATAATTGCAGAATAATTTTACTGTCTGTTGAGGAGCCAGGCAGACACTAAATAAGACAAATTTTGGCTAAGTATTCTCAGTGAAGCTGGTTAACAAGTAATGTATACTTAGCCAAGTTTAGCTATTTGCTACAAAGTTGCTCTTCACAAGCATTAGTTACCTCTTAGGAGGAAACAAAATGTTTGTTCAATGCATTCTTAGCCAAAATTTGGCTAGCGTTTGCAATGTCTTTCAGTATAACCCACTTGTATGGCTTTTGGAAACTCAGAGCTAGATAACCGTATGATTAGCCAAATTTGGCTTTCAGCCTCATTGTCTCTTTCCATAATGTATGTGTCTGACATTTTGGCAGAAACCACATTTTGAATAAATGTCTGCGAAGCCAAAATTTTGCTAGTGTTTGCAGTGCCTTTTTTGTATAACCTACATGCATGGCTGTTAGAAACCCAAATCTTCATGACTGTATGATTAGCCAAATTTGGTTATCCACCTCATTGCCTTTTTCCATAATGTACATGTATGGCTTTTAGGCAGAAACCAAATTTTGGGATAAATGTATGCGTAGTCCAAATTTGTCCATTGACTGAAATGTTTCTTTTGTATAACCCTCAGGTATGACTCTTAAGAACCCAGATTTGGCCAAATGTATTTTTAGCCAAATTTGGCTTGCCACTGTAATGTCCATTTTCATAACATTGAATGTATGGCTCATAAGCAGTAGAATCAAATTTAGCTAAATGTTGCTTTGCCAAATATTTGCATAATTGTTATAAAAACTGAATAAAATGTGGGTAGACTGAATAATCTTTGATGTCTTTTTACAGAGTTAAGTTCTTTCAGGAAGTTTGAGCTAGTTATGTCCCTTTCCTGCCCAGGAGAGCGTGACACAACCTGTGCCCACTGGGATCACACCATTCAGGTGTTTGTTTGTTGCAATCCAGAGTCCCCAATGTGTGGAATGGAGCTTGGAAGATGGATCAGTCCATTCAGAAGGTAGATCAGTTTTTACACTTTTTGGAAACTTTATATGCCTGCTTAACCCTTAACTTCATAGTGGTGCCTGCCACTGAACTACAGTGCAGTAAACATGTCTCTTACTACATTGTATAATGTGCTATAAATAAAACTCTAAGCCACCAGCTGACAGTATCCCAGTAAAACTGGCTGGGGAAAAGTGCACATTGCTATATGAATATTTGAATCTTTCAGACAGAGTTGCTAGTGCTTGTTGTTTCTCCTTTGAATATGTTCCCCAATTACATTAATGTTTGGAATATAAGCCCTACCACCTCCCAAATCAAGCCCACTCAAAGATAAAAATTCTTTTTTTTCTGTCTTTAATATATAGACAAAGGGCAATAAATCTTGCCAATTACCTCCCCTTGCCACTGCTAGGCGTCGCCAGTTTTTAAACTGGGCAAAATACCAATGAGAATGCTTACATAAGAGTATGGTTAGGAATGTCTTTAAGTAATATAATCAGGTTTGTTATTGGAGAAACATAATTTATTGGAAAATTGTGCATTCTTCTTTGAATATTTTCTCCAATCACATTACCATTCAGAGAATAGGTAACAGGAGGAGGGAATGCTGAATATTGTACCTATACTTCGGGTACCCTTCAAGGAAAGAAAGATTTGATTCCCTATGGGAACAATAATCTGTTGTCCAACTTAAAATAACACAGGCTTATGGTCATGTGAATGCTGTATCTGTTTAAGAAGATGATTACTTAAATCTTCTTTACTGTCAAAATTCACTGGTGAATCTAGTAAAGCTAAGAGACCGTGTTGGTTTAATTGGGTCTAGTAGTTGACTGCCATAAGACCCTTCAGATTCAGTTTTGTCTCTGCTGAGTTAAATTTCTGAAATAAAAACTTGAGATGGTTGACTCTCCATTGAGCGGTGTTAAAACCCAGGACAGATTCCATTTTGGAAACAGGGTGAAAGATTTTGGCCTATTCAAATCAAAATTGGCGAGTAGGTCTGATAGACATTTATGGTGACTGATATTTCTTCTGTATGGTTCCTAAATGTGTCAGATATGGAGCAGTAGCTTTTGATAGTTATTGGTCCCAATGTTTTCTCCTTATAGAGCTAGAGAAAAAAAGATATTGAGGTATCAAGGCACTTAAAGGGATGAAGTTATTAACTCAGTATTAGTCCCTGAAAGCCATCAGAGTAGAGTGCCTTTTTGCTCTTGAGCTTCTCTCCATAATTGAAGGTCTAAATTCCTTCTGTTGCAGGACTCTCCTGACAAGAGTCAGGCATGAAGGAGAAGGTCCAGGCAGGGGTGGAACACCTGCAACATTTTCTGTTTGAGAAGATTCAGTTGGCCATTATCTTCCTACATAGGTCTATCACTAGATCAAGTAGATCATTGATGCATGAGAGGGGCTGTCAGAATTATCTTGCAATTCTGACCCCTTATAGTCTGTATTATATTTGGTACAAGACTATGGAGGGGTAAATAAATGCCCATAACCCATCCCAACTGATAGCACTTCTTAATCTGGAACCAGTGAGACAAAGGTGGGCAACTTATCTTTCTATCTTGTCACAAAATTTTTGATTATCAGACTTCCACAAAGTGCACATATCCACTGAAAAGCTGATGAATGAAGGGACCATTCTGTATGAATGACCTGACCTTTTCTGGAGAGAACATCAGCTAGGACATTGATTCTGTGGGGAATGGGTCTGATTTTCATGTTGATCTGAAGTTTGCAGCACAATGAAGAAACTGCAAAATGTGATTTGGTGCCACCCCCTGTTTCAGGAAGTAAGTCACCACTGTGGAGTTGTTTGACATAATCAGGACTGATTTCCCGCTGAAGACATTATGGTAGCTTTCATTTTGAGAAGGTTGATATGAAGATTACCAGGTTCCTGTTGGTCTCACACCATATCAAAGTCTGACAACATGTGGACTCACCAATCATACGTACTGGTATAGGCACATACCAATACTTCTGGTTGGAATTTATCCATAGGAATTTCGAATGTGAGTCAACTGTGGTTTTGCTGCTGCCACAAGAAGGATCATACCTCATTCATGATATCGACCTTTCTGTTGGTTGAGCTGGAAAAGGTGCGTCATTGAACCAGGAAAGTCATTTGTAGCAGGCACATATAAAGGTAGCCCAGCAGAATCAAATCCACTGCAGCACTGAGTAACACAAGACGTTGCAAGAAATTTCTCATTGATATTCATGCCCTGTTTGAAATTAACTCTATAGGTTCCATGATCCATAAGACATACAAGACTGAGATTGATTATAACCTCCATACACAAAAGGACAAAATACTGGGTTGTGTGATGGTCGGGACAGAGTTTTCTTAGTTCACAAGAAAACCGAAATGATTCAAAATGGATAGGCAATCATTTCTGCCCTTGAGAAGAATAGAATTTAAGACCAGTTTTTTTGGAGGAGTTTGTCCAGATATGCTGCCATTGGTTTAGAGAAAGTCGACCAAAACATGTGTTGATGTAATCCATAGTTTTGGTAAAGACTTCATGGCTGTCATTTAGTCTCAATGGAAGGACTTGAAATTGGTAAACTTTGTTTGTGGTAAGCAAGTCAAAGAAACTTTTGCAACACCAAGTAAATAGGGAAATGAAAGTTGGCATCGGTAAGATCAGGAATGATGGTATAATGGAGCCAGAGCATGATGTGGTCACTGATCTGAAAAATGCCCAATGCACCCAGACTTACTAGCCCAAATGCCCAATGCACCCAGACTTACTGGCCCAAATGCCCAATGCACCCAGACTTACTGGCCCAAATGCCCAATGCACCCAGACTTACTGGCCCATATGCCCAATGCACCCATACTTACTAGCCCAAATGCCAAATGCACCCAGACTTACTGGCCCAAATGCCCAATGCACCCAGACTTACTAGCCCAAATGCCAAATGCACCCAGACTTACTAGCCCAAATGTCCATTGCACCCAGACTTACTGGCCCAAATGCCCAATGCACCCAGACTTACTAGCCCAAATGCCCTGCTTAGACATGTGATGGGACTTGTTCACACTAGGCTGCCTACAAATAGGGAAGAGTCACCCATTGTATCTGAAAAACCTGTGGACACAAAAGAGAAAAAGGAAGGGGTGAAATTTGACCTGAATAGAGAAATTGCATGGCCATCTCCTGTACCAGTCGAAACATATGTTGATCAAATGCCAACATATCTAAGTGTGACTGTAATATGTCTGTTTTGATTCTCACAGATTTTTCCAAGTTATAGTGGCAGAAGGCTGTGTTTGTTTAATTTTAGGGGGGCAGGGCAGAAGCATCCTTCACAAGGCTTGCAATAGATTCTGTATTTGGATGAATTCTTAAGACATCTACAATGGTCCTATGTGATTTTCCCATATTATCTTTGCCATTTGCTGATTTTTTGCATATTACAGACAAAGATGACCTTGCGGACCACAAACTGCACACACTGCAAGGGGAAGAAGAAGTACCCTTGATTTGAATTTACATTTGCCACATTTAGAAGACATGTTTCTCTGAAATGATAAGGTATGAAACAGTAGATAAATTAACATGTCAGTGTGTTAATAATTCACTAAGTAACACCCGTTATTAACAGAGTGTGTAAACTAAATGCAGCTTATGTGAAAACTTTAAAAACAACATGCACCAACGATAGCATGTTTTACTGTGCAGTCGAATAATAACCCTGTCTGAGAAAGTGACAAATTTCAGAAAATATTCACAGAATTAAGGAAAATAGTATGTACCACCTGTTTATGGATGAACATTAATCAAAATAAATCCCAAAACCATTATGAATGGTTCACATTTAATGCAAATTTGATTTGGAGTTAATGGGAAGTTCACATACTGTGTTGTTGCATGCGAATGAAGTGTAAAAATGGGCAACAGTTAGTGGTGGCAAGTGGAGGTGATGGGCAAGAGTAATTGCCTTTTGTCCATATGATACAGAAAAGATGAATTGTCTTCTTTTAATAGTGCTGGATTCAGGAGGTAGCAGGTTAATGTTAACATGATCATGGAATGTATTCAAACAAGAAATGTGATGTTTTGCCAAACCATGAAAATAAATGCACTCACAGTACGTCACACGTTTGAATCATTTGTGCATACTCACTTATAAGTGGACTCCAGCTTCAGACTGCACAGACCCAGATCTACCATTGCATAATGTACCAGCAGATCTGGGTCTGTGCATTTTGTTAGGAGCTATCAATACACCAAGCAATATAGACCCCGATCTGCCACTGCATTAAGCATCTACAGATCAGGGCCTGTTGTGTTTGCAGTTGGACTCGGCTAATAAGTGAATATAGACAGCATCTTTAGTAATTATATACAATCATTAAATTGATGTCCTTGTCTTTTTTCTGTCTTTACCAGACGAATTGGAATTTGGTTGTCAGATGTCTCTTCCCTACTGCCATTACTCGCCGGTCAGACATGTATGTTCACTATGAAAACAGCTCCCTGGGCAATGCCATGGATACCCTCACTATGGTTACGGTTCAGTGAACCACAAGCAGAAGGTTAATCTTACAAAAGTTTTAAAAACTTTTTTATCTTTCTTAATTGCTTACAGATGTAGTTAATGTAATGAAAGTTTGAAGAAGAAAAAAAATTATAAGTAAATTACAAAACAAGTTTTTGTTTATAGATTTGCATTTAGCTAACCTTATAGTCACTGTCCTCAGATACCATACAACACTATGAATACAACACTATGCATTTAACTAACCATATAGTCACTGTCCTCAGATGCCATACAACACTATGAATACAACACTATGCATTTAGCTTAAAGCTTAAACATAAAGAAATGTTCCTTTTTCTTAAATTTAGTGACATCAGGATTCTGTAAGTTACTTACATTTAGTGACACCAAGATACTGTAACTTATTCAAATTTAGTGACACCAAGATATTGTAACTTATTTAAATTTAGTGACACCAAGATAATGTAGCTTACTTAAATTTAGTGACACCAAGATACTGTAACTTACTTAAATTTAGTGACACCAAGATACTGTAACTTACTTAAATTTAGTGACACCAAGATACTATAACTTACTTAAATTTAGTGACACCAAGATATTGTAAGTTACTTAAATTTAGTGACACCAAGATATTGTAACTTACTTAAATTTAGTGACACCAAGATACTGTAACTTACTTAAATTTAGTGACACCAAGATATTGTAAGTTACTTCATATTCAGCATAATACAGATTTTTTGGAAAAAAGAGGTGGAACTAAAATTCATGAAAATTGAGAAATAAAGTTCAACTCAACAAGAAGTAACAATAAAACTGTGGAATTAAAGATTTTCTCCATTTATTCAAAATTGAAAGCAGGTCACTTTAATAATAATCACTGCTGATCCAAAACACGTACTTTATGCAAATAAATAAAGCATTATGCAGATTCTGTTGTCAGTTAAGAGAAGTAGTCTCTCTTGGCCTGCATGCCGGGTGGAAAATAAGATGGGGCAGTATCTCAGTAGTCAGAGTAAACTTTATGATGTCATGTATATATTAATGGTTGGCAACTACTTCACTTAACGACCACTCTCAGATGATAGTTTTATATGTAATGAAAAGATAGATTCCTGCAAAGAGGCATTTTATTTTTACTTCTTTGTCAGTATAAGTACAAATTGCTTCATTGTTTGTTTTTTATGTTATTTTCCAGGTCCAGGTAGTACTTATCCTGCAGAAATTTTGAGTTTGTATCAGCCTGGTGCAACTTTTGACAAGAACTACAATACACATTTTACACCCATGGAGTTCCAAGTACCAGAGGATGTTACACAGGTATTATCTCTACAGTCAGTCACAAAGAGTAGTCATGGTAACTCGGCTGGTAGAGAGTCAGAGTTATAATCCAAGAACATGGTTTTTAAAACTTGCCTAGATCAATCCAGTTTGTTTGTTTCAATGTGTCCTTGGGAAAGGCGCTTTGGTTTGGTTCAGTGCTTACAGCACAGCAACATGAGTAGACCATTTAGTGTTGTGGACATTAGAGTAAAGGGCCTTGCCCAAGGACACTCCACAGTGGCTGACCCAGGCTGATCCAACAGTTGAATTCAAACCCAAACTCATTTGATTATGAGTCTGGCATACTCACCGATGAAGGGAAGGCACATAGCTCTTGTTTTCTCTGCATGATGAACATATAATGTATTTAATGTGTCCTGAAAAACAAAAACAAAATAAATAGCAATCACAAAATTAAAACTTCTAGCTCATTATTAAAAGATTGGTTTCTACCATACCTCTTTGACTAGCATTGTCTGCAAGTCTTGATGAAAGGTTATTAATAGTGGTATTGATGACATATGGTTTAATGTTCTTTGTAAGCATATATGCATATAGTGACTGGAGATATGGTGGGTAGGAATGTGTATCATTTCTCTTGAATCTGAGACAGAATACCAGACTATCTGGAGAGTATTTGATCTCACATAGACAGTCATTTTCTAATTTCTCTTTCCCAAAAAGTTTTTTAAAATCTTTTTTATTAATGAAAATAATCGTTTGAAGATTGTAACTGGGCTTTGCTTATAAGCGAGTACACACATATGCAGAAGACTTTTAAACTTATTTTAATTGAATTTTGTCTTCATTTGAGGAGTTCCATCTACCAGTCCTTCTACCGATTCTTAGGCACACTATTGATGCATATATCTCAGATTTGAAGTTGGGACTTTAAAAAAATTCTCCTATCTCACTTTTCTTTATGCTAGTACATTTTTCAGTTAATAGTCACTCATATTCATTCACATTTAGAATTGACCAAGGTTTCATTAGTACTACATTTCATTTAAGATTTATTTTCTGTTGTTTGTTTGGGACTGCTCCAGTTGCCTTGTGGTTAGAGTGACCATCTTAGATGGAAGAGGTCGTGGGTTCGAACCCTGGCCGAGTCATACCAAAGTCTTATAAAAATTGTATTAGCAGCTACTTGGCGAGCAGCATGAAGAGGTTAGTGTTAAGACTGGTTAGCCTGGTGTCAGGATAATCTGTATATATTTGTACCCTACCTGTGACAAGCTACTTGCATTTTCGTTGGTCAAACTGTTATGTGGAGACTGCGTACAAGACCATACCTGGTGAGTAGGAAAAATATGTGCTGAGTGTGATATGCTGCCATAAATAATGTCAGGTTGGATAAGAAATGGCCCAGAATTTCTTGCTCTTGCCTTAACATGGATATCTAATGAGATAATGTAATATAGGGTAGTGTAAGAAATCATTGTGGTAAATTCATTACAAGAAATGTTTGTTATCAGGCAAATAATGATCCAGAACCAGTATAAAACTTACCTTGGCAGAAGTGTTTTGCCCGGTAAGTTCCCTAGTGACTCTATATCATTCTATATTGGGTCACCATCAAACTATCTAACTAGTAATACTTGTTTTTCAGGTATATATATATGCTGTGATCACTGGTCACGGGAGTGATGAAAATGGCTGTGGAGAATTCTGTGTTACCTCCCACCATTTCGGTGTGAATGGACACATCAATAACATAACCTTTAGTGATGCAGGTATAAACAGTGTAGAATGTTTTTATATTTCATCTAATTTCATTAACAGGCAAAGTAAAGCTTTGTTTCATTTGCATCAATTCCCACTTAGGATTATCCCTCAAATGTTAAATCCTTGTATCTGAGTGGTTGATTATTTATACATTTGATTATTTAGCCAATCAGACAAAAGAATTGTCAAATGAGTCTGAGCTTGAAAATTTGCAGGCTTGTTTTAAGTTATTAAATATTGATAATCTGATCCTGATGGATTAGGTTATCTCTGGAGGGTGGGTGGCAGGAAAATAAAACAAAACACCAGTCAAATGCACAAATGCATAATAATAATTGTTTTATGTGAATTCATTTTTTTGCTCTATGTTATTTGTGCATTTAGTTTTATCAGATAATAAGGTTTTTAAAATGAAGTAAGATATAATGCTAAGCTTTTTGTTATTTCGACCCTTATTGACATGCATTTAATAGGGTAATTCAAGGAAAATGGTCTTTCAGCCTTTATTGACATGCATTTGATAGGGTATTCACAGAAAGTGGTCTTTCAGCCTTTATTATCATGCATTTGATAGGGTAATTCAAGGAAATTGTCTTTCAGCCTTTATTGTCATACAGTTGATAGGGTAATTCAAGTAAAATGATCTTTCAGTCCTAATTGTCATACAATTGATAAGACAATCAAAGCAAATTGGTCTTTTAGCCCCTATTGTCATACATTTAATAGGATAATTTAAGGAAAATGGCCTTTCAGTCCTAATTGTCATATTGATAAGACAATCGAAATAAATTGGTCTTTTAGCCCTTATTGTCATACATTCAAGTAAAATGGTTAAAATTTTGATCATTGGCTCCATAGCAAAACCACATTTTATCCTGAATTTTGTTAAAGCAAAGTGCATTATAATGAGGGAGGGATGTACAGTCAAGCCTGTCAATAGTAGCCACCGCCTCTATATAATGTTCATCTTTGAAACTGACTTTTGAATAAGCACCATTCAATATCATCATCATCATCATTATTATTATTATTATTATTATTATTATTATTATTATCATGCAATCACCATTGTTTTATGTGCACTACTGAACAAAATTGTAAAATATACACATATATGTTGTTCTCTTCCAAATTTATGTTCAGCACAAGATTACTGTGTCTTCTTCACTTTAATCCATCCTATAAATTAAATCAGCACAGACTTGAAACAATCACTGATCAATTTTGTTTTGCGCACCATGACAAAAATATAACTTCACTAGTGATTGACAGCTTAAATAATGACCATAATACAAATGACTGACTCAGCCAACTTGTATAAATTAGACTTGGAAATAGCTGTTCACGCTTTCAAAACTGTCTGGATTAGCCAGTTGCTCAGCTAACTGAGACAGTTGGCTTGTTTGAGAAGCATGTGATCAATAGGAAATCGAAACAAGCCATATAAAGCTATTCTTTGTGACTTTTTGAATACATTGTAAAACAGTGGAGCATTCATAATGTTTTTATCTGGTGACAAGTTTGATTAAGCTGTTATAAAAGAGTTTGAACATGGCTTATTTTTGTAACTTTTCTGCCTCGTCCATGAAGTATAAGCAAGACATAGGAATTGCTTTTCCAATGGCATTATCATTGTAAATTGAGGTGTCAGCATGAAGGTTTTGCATTTAACTCTGGTTTTCTGTTTTGAAACCTGATGTTACTTTCATCTTGGAGCTTCTGATGCTACTCACCTAGGCAAAGTAGGCCATGACCTAGGCATGGGCAAAACTAGGTCATGGCCTAGGCATGAACAAAATTAGGTCATGACCTACTTTTCATACTCCAATGATAACATTAAGATTTTGAATTTTTCTGTTTCTGACACTGCTTTATGTGCAGTCATTAAAATTGATGGGTGTATTCATTTTAGAGGTCACCGTGGGCAAGGCAGGGAACACTGACCTACCTTTCTTACTCTTTTGACTATGCAAGTATTTTGGGTTATGCCATTCAGCAGAATTCTATTTTCCAGGTTCTGCCCTTGGTTGTGCTGACCAGGTTCCCACTGGGGTGATACCAAATGAGCATGGAACATGGCTTTATGGGCGAGATGGCTGGTGTGATGGCCGAAATGTATTCCCATGGGTTATTGATGTGACGGATCAGCTGTTGCCGTCAGGGGAGGCAAATCTTATCAAGTATTTTGGATGGTTCAATGGGACTGATCCAGATCCACAGCAAAATCCAGGAGAAATTATCATGTACTCATATCTAGTGTATTATAAAAGATATGCGCCTGTTTCTTGATTGTGCTTTTCTATTTTTAAATGAAAAAAGTAAACAAATTATATGTATGTTTTGTTTTCTGAATTATCTTCATCAGAGAAAGTGAGCATGTATCACTTCATTTGGCTGCAGTTGCAATGGCAGCAGTGTGGAACTATTAGTAAAGGTTTTAATTTTAGTTTTTCTTTATCATGATAATTCCACAAACCTTCAAGAAATTCGTTTTTTCTATATTGTTATAATTTTCCAAACCTTAAGGGATTTTTTTTCAGTTACAGTTTCTCTTCAGGGATTTCGGTTTTAGTTTTTCTATATCGTGATAATTCTCCAACACCTTCAAGGATTTTCATTTTAGTTTTTCTATACAGTTATAACTCTCCTACACCTTCATGGATTTAGGTTTTATTTCTTCTATATTGTGATGATTCCCTAAACCTTCAAGGATTCCTTTTTCTATATCATGGTAATTCTGCAAACCATCGGGGATATTGGTTTTGGTTTTCCTATACCGGAATAATTCTCCAAACCTTCAGGAACTTTGGTCATTCTGTTTCTGTATCATGAAGATCCTCCAAACCTTCAGGAATTTTGGTTTTAGTTGTTTTAAATTGTGATAATTCCCCAAACCTTAAAGGATTATGATATCAAACATCAGTGAAAATTGTCCTTCATTTCTGTGCACTTCAAACCAGGTGACTGTAAGCCCCAAAGATAAAGGTGATAGCATTTTTGAGACTGAAATTCTGATGGCAAAGTTTAGTAGCAGATTAATTAAATTGTTATTCACTCAGGACAAAATCAGATTGGATGTAATACTGATATTTCCTGTCAGATTGGGTAGTCTATCAAGAACAATAAACTGCTGATGGCCAACTACTGGATGACAGACCATTGCATAAGCTCCTCTGGTGTTTGCCTAATAGGGCTAAAAGCAGACTGCCTACAAGAAAAGAGATCAATTTTGATCTGAATTCACCAGTATAGTAATTTTGCCTGTATTATGAGTATGGTCATAAAATGAGTACTATAAAAAAGTGAGAAGAAACAAGCTTTGTAAAATTCAACAAATAACATATTTCCCTAGAATACAAAATGAAAATGTAAGAAACAAATTAACTTACTTTAATGCGAATTAAATCCCAAATAGTCCTTAAATTACAGTCACAAGTCCTAATGATTTAAGTTCTGAATCAACTTTATCGAAAATCCAAATTAAATCCAACACTGGAAGTGTTGATGTGCCAGTGGTGGCCCATATAGTAGTGATGTGCCAATAGTCTTAGTGTTGGATCACAATAATACAATCCAAGAATATATCCTTATTTTCTTTTTAATTTCACTATAAATCTCAAGTTTCTATTTCCAAGAATGTTATCTTTGATGAGCACTTTGTATTTTCAGGGAATAAATAATTTGAATAAATAAAAGTCCAGCCCAAATGAACTACTGGACACAACAATAATACAATTGATTCTGCTCAGATCTTAAAGCACAAATGAATAATGTTTAGAAAAGCAAGATTATATAGTCCTCTACTTGATCTCGGGTCACAGTTTACATTGTCTAAAAATATATATAAAACTAATGGAAAATAACCTTCTTGAAGGTTCCTAATGTTTACAAAAAAAAATCTTGTAATTAGAATATGAAATGTGGTAGACATAATGTCTTTGACTCTGGCCTAGATAATAACCCAAATAGTTAACCCATAGTCATCGGAAACTATTTTCTATGTATTAGTTCTTTACAGAATTAAGAAAAATTATTCTGGTCAATTACAAAATGAACTTAATTTTTGACAAGGTAAAGTCCAACATACAATTTTCCATAGCATATAATGAGAAAAATAAATAAATAAGAAATTAACAAATAATCTAAATTAAATATACATAACCTGGAAACTCAAGACACACACTCTTAAGTCTAAGGATTACCTTTCTGAGACTGCTTTCTCTGCGCTGCCATGTTTTAATTACTGTTTCAATTATAATTATCTAAAGAGTCCTGTCAGCAAATTTATCAATATCAAGCAATGTTGGAAAAGTATGGCTACATAATATTTTGATTTCCTCTTGTGCTTGTCAGTCAAAAAAGGTAAGTTTCACAATTAAACTATGCTTTTCAAAGAATACTTACTCGATCATATTTAATTTAGGAAATATATAATTTAGGAAATGAACTCTACTAAAAGTGGTGGAAATTAATGTGTCATGAGGAACAAACCTGAAAGTAATCAAGCATATTTTTTACTTTGTGGGAATCCCACTTCTATGAATCCTCATATGTGGATCACTATCACTGATGACATTACTGGAACTTGAATGGAATTCCACATTAGTAATGTGAATGTGTTAGCATTAAGGTTTATTTTCTCTTCTTGCTCATTGCACCATATATTTTGGTGATAAGATTTCTAATGAGCACAGCAGAATTTATAGATTGTAATTAATTTTGACTCATGGAATTACCTAGATTACTGGTCTAGACAAACTGGATTCAGGCTGAGATGATTGGGGTTGGTTTTTTGGGCTTGTACCTGATGCTGTGATGGTATAAGGTCACCCCACCTGTTTTGTGCAACATTTTCTTAAATGCCCTGAAGAAAGAGTTGTTGACACACAAAAACCCTTAAAATAGCAGACAGCTTAGGTCAGCAGATAATATGAAAGTGTTCTAACACCAAGTGGCTGGGACATTTTGTCACAACCATTTTATATATTCTAGACTTCAATCATGGTTCTTGGACTGGAGGCATACTAGGAATTACCTCCTGGAGGGTGCAATGTGGCAGAGACAGACTAATGGATTATAGGACATGGCCCAGACTGCACTCTCGCCTTTTTTTTGATGAGATCTGCACAGGCCTTGGACAGACTCTGGACCGGGAATACATTTCTTTTGGCATCACTGATGGCTACCATTGATATGCACCATTATGGCTGCTGCCTACATTTCATTCTTGAGGATCTGATCCAACACGAGAGAACTCATCCTCGGACAGGGAGACATTGCAATGGGCATGACCTGGTCAGTTTGCCCTCAGTCAACATTCTAACATCAGCGATACCAATGCATATGGCAACATTGCTATTAGTCGCCACTGTACCATCAGTAACATTGGGTACCCTCCGGGATGTTTTGCAGACTGAGTGCCACTTCTTAATTTGAGCTCTGATTTGTGTTACGATATTATTGATCTTTTTAAGGCAGTAATTATGAGGGCTGTCTACAGGAGTCAAACCTGGGAGAATGCGATACATCATGGTCTGAGATTTGCCGGACGTTTTTTTAATCATCTAATGTGCTACTTAGATATTAAGTAGTCCAACCTTGGTGAGAAACAAAGTGCATTCTGTTTACAAAAATGTGTAGCCTAGTCAAAAGTTTCCATGATGGATATATAAAACTTTGCACTATTTGTTACCTTATCATAGCCCAATATTTATGTCATGTTAAGAGTGACTCGGGTTATTGCTGTCTGGTGATGTGCAGTGGAGGCATCAAACTCATCACATGGGGCCCCTCTTGCAGCAGAGTCTCTCACAATCATAAAGCAGTATATTAAAAGCTCAGCCCTCCTGCCGTTCATGCTTAGTGTAATGTAAAGACCATCAACATTTGCCATATTCTGGTTCTCTCTAGAGTAAGTAATGTATGAGTAGTATATGGGGGCTGTTTAGCGTCAATGGAAATCTGTCATAAAGGTCGTGGGCACAATTAGCGTCAAAATTTATAGCGTCAATGGGAAATCCAGTCAAAAAGGTGTCCTGGCACTATAGCATCAAAATTTTACCCTGGGCCACTATAGTGTCAAGGGAAAGTTGAAGATAAGTTGGGTTTTTGTATAGGGAGATTAGGAATGGAACAGGTTGGGTGATATCACAGTACTGGACATTGGCAACAATGTTGCAAGGGCTGACCTCAATCGGGCCAAACAGCAAACAATGACAGCGGGGAAAAGAAAAAACCTATAATGTTATGTCCCACTCTGCCGAGTGGGTAAGTTGTATCAATGGATAGACATAGGCATAGATATATGACATATACATAGATTTATGAACATAAATCTATCACACATAAAATATAAAATCAACTAAAAAAATTTTTGGCAAGAGAGTAAATCTTTTTGAGGCAATGAAGTGGCCCTGGAAAGGGCCTTTTGGTTCTTCTATTTTCTCCACTTCCTCCACCATCTCCTCAATTTCTCTATGATTCCTTTCTTCTTTTCATTCTCTGGCATCCAGTCAAGATGTCCCATGGATCTAAACTTTTCCTGTACCTTATCCAGTTTTGATTCAGTCTGACAAAGTCCTCTTTTTTCTTTCTGTTTTCTTTTTCCTTTCTTTCCTTAACCTAGGTATCTTTTATCTTCTTCACTTCCTCTTCCAGCACCTTTCTAATCATTTCTTCTGCTTTCTTGAATTGGTCTAATCTCCGCTTCACAAAAGACCACTCTGTGAAATTCAATATTTCTTGTAAAAAGTACCTCACTTTTATCACACCATCAAGGGTCTGCTTGAATGTTCCCACTCTAACATACTTAGGCTTAATAAAGCCTCTTGACTTTTCCACTTCCTCCTCCATCATGTCTTTAACCAGATTCCTGGCTACTTTCAGACTGGTTACTTGACTTGTCACAAAGTCTAGGCTACCTTGATACCTCCATTCATCTTCAAACCTTTCCACCACATAGGCTGCATCCATCATCCAGTACCAACTATCTTTCAAGTCATTGAATAAATTCATTTTCCAAGGTGTTGACTAGTCAACGCTGGAGTAGCCAGACTGACGACCACTATGCGTTATATACTTGAAGCACGGACGTGAAGGAAATCATACCTTACAATAACTTCACATATTATATACTATCCACACAGAAGGGAAGAAAATCACCCCATATCTACTATCCACAACAGAAGTGAAGAAAATAACCCCATGTCTACTATCCACATAGGTATGCGCGCGTAAAAACACACAAATATACACACCAACAAACGTACGAGCACGCACACAAATACACAAACGTACAAGTACACACACAAATACACCAACAAACATATGTGCATGGATACAAACACACACACACTTTTATTTGGTTTGACAACTTCATCAATCTCTCTTTTCTAGGAAACTGGATGCACCTGGATAATGGTGACATCTCCCAGGCCTGGCACCACAGACGCATAGCCGGCTCCAATCCTGTTCCCAATTTAAGTGTATGGTTGGGAGCAAAGGCCTCTTGAGTGGCTTCAGAACCCCAATCTTCAGTTTATGGGGTTCTGAAGACTTCCCTCTGTCTTCTTCTGTTCCACACTCGTGGATGCTGTGGTTCCTTATCTCCTGCGCACTCAACTGTACTGGTACTGGCTGTGGTGCTGGTAGTGGCTGTGGTGCTGGTACTGCTTGTGGTACTGGTACTGATACTGGTATCATCAACTTCACCAAACACACAGGCCTTAGCATGAGGTGAGGCAGGATTCTTTCTTCCTTCTCTTTCTTTTTCCTCTCCTCCTCCTCCTGTACATCCTGGCAGCTTCTGCTATGGTCTCCATAGCCAGCTCATCTAGTATGTGGCTGGCATACTCCAGGTGCATCTGAAGTTCCAGAAACTTACTGATTCTGCCCGTTCTTCGTAGTTGACGAATCAACGATGGGTAGCTAGACAGACAGACTAACGCTGCACATTATATCCTTGAAGCGCGGACGTGAAGGAAAACACCCGTTATAACAAAACTCACAATACCACTCCACTATCCATAACATGGAACGTGCAAACCTAAAAGAAACACTCACATTGACTTTTTACTTACAAACACATACATACACTATCCAACAAGACGAAGTACTTATAGGCACACTTCTATTTTTTACTTACAAAAGAAAAAATGAAGTGCCTATAGACACACTTCTATTTTTTAAAACTTACAGACAAACACATTTTGCCAATTTGACTAGCATCTCTTTTCTAGAGGGTTGGGGTAGCCCTGAAAAGGGCTGTTTGTGTTGACGGTGAGTTATGGCAATCTTTTATCTTCTAAGAATGCGTCCCTGTTTGGCCGCAGGCTTTCCCACAGGATATGGTCTGCTTCTGCGGAAAGAGAAGGAGAACTCCTTGGTGCCCACATGGCAGTCGACAAAACCTCTGTCTGACTCCTGCTGCTGTTGCTGCTGCTGCTCTTTCTCTCTGCTTCTGAAGTCCATACTTCTCCGTCCACTCTTCTTGCTCTTTCTTGATTTCATCTCGGAAGAGCTCTTCTATCAGGTCTTCAACCAATTTCAGCATCCTGACATTCTCTATCTCATCAGGCTTGGGTATCGGGTTTTGCCTGACACGATGTAAGTTCACATAAGCTTCAAAGGCATCTTCATCTGAGGATGAGTCAACAATGGAGGGTTAGACTGAACTGAACTTTGGATTATAGAGGCGTTTGCACATTAAGTGCACGTGCCTCTTGTTAATGCTTGCACAGCAGGCTGCTAATTATTCCTGGGGGGAAGGAATTAGTGCCTCATCACCCAGGCGTTGCTGCACCTAAAGAGTGCTGCTAATTAAGCCATCAGGTTGTGGGTCAACTAAGTCCCAAACGACCTGATTGAATACTCCAGCTGGTGAATTGACTTGAATACTGAAGGGTAAAGTGCTTAACTTTTAACCTCAACAGTACACTCCTCAGTAGAAGAGGAGACTCGTTGGCATGCAGGAACTACCGGACAATCTTTCTTCATCCCGTAGGGTCTCCAGTCCGCTCATGCAGCATGTTATACCATGCACCCACAGCCACAACCGCCACAGCACCAGCTAGTGCTCTGAGGCTATCTTGAATGGGAATAGACCCAACACGCACTCAAGAAAATTTAGTGTGCTATCCAACCTACAGCACTATCAGGTGTCAACCGAAGCAGTATGGTCGGCGACTATGACGTCTCATCGGGGCACCTGGCGTTTAGACGGGTGGAAATCGTTCCACGTCTAGGACGAGAGTGAGCGATGCAAAGGAGGAAAGGAACTCGGCAGCTGGCACGAACGCATTGGACGTCGTCAAAGCACTGAAACGCCAGTCCTTACTTAATTTTTCAAATTCAGTCCAGTTGTACTAATGGACAAACAAATAATCCAATAATGTGTAAGCCACATGTGCAATTAACCAAATCAAGTTTCAAAATTTCATTATATAATTCATTCAAAGTTAGAATTTAGTGTACAGAGTGTACATAAAATTATCTAATTAATACTAATCAGCTAAGTCAAAATGACTGATAAATTATTTTGTATCACGCATGTTTGAATAAGAATACATTTTGATGGTGGAAACAAAAGGATCAAATCAGGTTTAGAAAAAGTAATTATCAAAAGAGGTTTCAAAATCCAAATTGAAAACCTCATAACATTACATTCGGCAATCATGGCAATATTTTGGGCCTTTTCACACCCGATCTTATTGGGTCTTCGGCTGTACATCGGGCCACACTTCAGAGTCGGCTCCATTCCCAAGTTATCCCCGGTGGCTCCTTCCATTTTTCAGGTAGTACGCCTTCCCGTCTTAACCATGGGAAATTCCGCAGACCCTTTCATGTAGCTGGCTTTCAGGCCAATTGTTATTAGGCGGTTTACCACTGGTTCTCCTGGTTTGGCCTCCTTCTTAACACCATTCGAAGTGCCTCCCCCTGTACACGCCAGCGACATTCCATCCGAAAACTGGTCGTATTGTACTTGCTGCCTTTAAGTTTTTCCGGTGGCTGCCCCTCACACTTCATTCTCATGGAGTGACGCCTTCCCGTTTGTCTTTGTGAGTAAGCTGGTTAGCTTTTGGTCAGACTGAATTGAACTGAACTGATATGAATTAAGGTCGCCTATGCAACTGGTGCTTTCGCGACCGGTAAAGTCCTGAATGTCAGGATTTTCAATTGGTCAGGACTGTGGGAACGGTGCCACCACAGTCCTGCTTTTATGTGCGAATGTCGCACTTTTTAATTCTAAGCATGTCCAGGTGAGGAAAGGGACCCGCGTGACGCGAAACGCCACCGGAAAGTGGTACGCCCGAAAACGGAAGAGCGCGTATGATCATATCTAGTCCAGTTATACTAGTGCACAAATACTGTTCCAACAGTGTGTAAGCCACCCGTGTAATTTTCCAAATCCATCAAGTTGTATAATTTTCATTATTACTTTTTAGCAAAAGTTGGAATTTTGTGTACATGGTGTACTTTTGGTTTTCTAAATAGTACCATTCGGCTGGGTGTGAGGCACCCTATGCATTTTTATGTCACGCCGTGTTTACTTTAGGTCGTTAATTTTTATGGTGGTATCAAAGGATCAGGTCAGGGTTATGGCGATAGAACTGTTATCAAAAGAGGACTTTGATAACCAAAGGTAAAACCTCATATAACTAGGCAATTTGAAAGTCGATGTCTTTTTCCTTTTTCCTGTTGGTTTTCTATTGATGAGACTTCATTCTTTTGTAGTATTATGCTGGAGTTAGATGTTTTGCTTCTGACTCGACTTCCATTGTTGTAGGCCGTGATGTTTGCGATTGGTCCTTAATGCCATTATTTCTTTGTTTAATGGCTATGGGTAGGTTTTACAAGTACATTGTGCCCCGTTGTTGTATTTGGGAATTATTTAGACTAATTGGTCTGAGAGACAATGTTGGAATTACATGTTGTGAATTGTTCATTTGGGAGCTGTTCATCTGGTGTTTATTTCTTTCCCTCCCAAATCATGGAGGATAAACAGATCACATACAACCAAGCCAAACAAAGTGAACAAAAGCCCGAACCCAACACAAACAGCGACTCAACCAAACTTAACGAATAATTCACAATCAACAACAACTACCTCTGAAGGACCACAGACTACGACTAGTCGACCCCGAATACCCCCAGCTAAGAGAAACGGCAATCAAAACCAGATGCTCCACCCAAACACAACCTGCAACAACCAACGCATAAGCACATAAACAGGGAAAATAACAACCACACCGCTGGAAAAGAGGACAAACAAAAACCAGATACCTAATACGAACACAACAGGCAACAACCAACGCATAAACAATGAAGATACCTCCCATAGCACTGGAAAAGGGGTAAGTATCACATCTGACGACTATCTCGACCCCGACTTAACAACACAATACTTTACTGAACTACGAGAGGGTATACAACAAAACACATCACAACCAGATTACAAAGCAAGACTTCTTTCTATTGCTATTTCGCCTGCTAGAAAAATTTTTTCCCGAGGATAATTAATCTTACAAAACTTATTAAATACATAAACAACATCTCTGAACAATGGATACATACAGCGATAAAACTTATGCAAATGCATTCATTATATGGCAGTGGAACTGCAGAGGGATAATTCCAAATCATGGTGAACTGATATCAGCTATTAATATTGCCACCAACAAACCTAATATCCTATGCCTGCAAGAAACACTCTTGAATGAAGCAAGTAAGACCATACCCAAAATAAATGGCTACGACACCAAATTCCTTAAACGCAGGAGCAATGGAAGAAAAGGATGAGGGTCTGACTGACTGACTGGATTATAGTCGCATATGCACAATGTGCTTCGCGACTGGTTATAGCCCTAGGCTGGGCCCTCGGAGGTGTGGGTATGGTGCCACCACTGCCTGTCAGAGCCCTAGGCTGGGCCCTTCGAGGTGTGAGTATTGAGCCCTCACGTCCTCCTGGGGGCTATGAGTATGGTGCCATCATAGCCCCCTAGTTTGTTTTCAGTTCGTATATCCAGCAAGCCGACATGTCCGTAACGAGGCAAAGGCGGAAAGAGACCCGGAAGGGAGGCAGCGCAGAAACGGCCCGAAAGCCCCAGGGACAGCCACACAAGGAACACCAAGACCCGCAACCATGCGCCCCGACCTAACGGCGAGGTCGGGTTTAATGTCACATCTAGTCCAGTTATGCTAATGGACTTCCTTATACCAATGTTGTGTGAGCCACTCATTCAATTGGTAAAGCAATCGTTGAGTTTTAATTTTGGTGGATTGGGTATTATTGTTGAATTTGAATTTTGCGTACATAGTGTACTTATCCGTTTTCCGAAAGTTTGTATCAATCTGGGGAAGGTTTGCCCTTCCATTTTTATTATCTTAATTTGGTGACTAGGCAGGTTTTGTTTTTTGACGACGAGGCGGAATCGTAAGGATCACGTTTGTTTTGGTAGCGGGCCTTCATGAACCAAATTGAAGACCCTTGGTTTTGTTTTTAACTTTAATTGGGGTCCAGATGAGCTGGGTACTGCAATATCTCCTTCTTGCGAGGAGTAATTGCAACTCGATATGGATGCGCTGTGTTTGTCCGATAGGGTTTTGTGGGGCAGCAGGTAGAGGTTCCTGGACTGCCCCTTGCCTTTGAGTTTGTCCGTACCAGGGCACGCTATGCTTGTCCGGTGGGGTTGGGGAAGGATGAGGGTGGTGGCTGTCCTGCTTTATATGGCTCAAGCGCGGACGCGATAGAAAACATCCCTACGGTTTTGTTAGGTCGAAACGCTATGATAGCTTATCTTTATGGTGAGGGATATAGAGAAGTAAAAGAGCATATATTCACAACGTTTTTTGAAAACAAACCACAGACACATTTTTGTTTCAAAACACAACATTTTTATTTAACTCGCAAACAATTAACAATTCATATAGCATCAACAAATTTTTACTCAACTAACAAATTTTTACTTAACTAACAAACAACCAACAACTAACAATAAAACAATTTTTTCAAACAAATTATTTTTTATAAGGTTGACAATGTTGTGAACTCAAGTTAGACTTCCACTGATGGAGGTCATGGGGCCATTGATGTACACTACGTTTCCTAGCTAAAGACAAGAGATAGCCATAATGGTCACAAAACTATCTATCTACTTTTTCCTTGTTTCTAGAAGAGTTTCGTTCAAAATAAGTCACTAAATGTTCTAAGGGATATCCAAGACTGCGTTGAAGAAAATACACACAATATTGTCCACACACCATGGAATCTGTGCCTTGTAACTTCACATTATTGAATCGTGTCGACTGGGCATTTCTTCTCATAAAGTCGATGATGTCGTCTTCCAAAGGCGGTAATCTGTACGAATCAAAATACTCCACACAATCATCGTGGGGAAAGTAGACCAGTAGGTTCCTGGGAGATGACTGTCGTCCGTGTTGATGACATAAGCTTGATGGTCTTTAGATTGGCGATGAAGAAGTTAGCACACACGATAGGATTCCAAGAAGCAGTGTACGAACTGTTGTTCAAAAGGTAATAAAGTTCCCAGATATGCAACTCTTTGTTATGATTTTAACAGGTAATGATAAGTCATAAATTCAATCCTGACTTTTGCTTGAAAATCTCTGACAAGTAACCGTTTCTTCGCTTCGTCTCCGCACTCTGAGCCAAGAGAGCTTCGATGTGATGGATCTCTAGAGCAATCAGCCGAGGAGAAGACTGATCACGCAAGTCTTTATACTATTGATGCAACACTGCTTCTTCTGAGATGAGACCCCAGGCATCCTCCAGATACTAGTCCAATTTTTCTTCTTGCCTCATCATCAGACATTTATAGTGTTGAATTTGACTGGGATGATCCAATTGAAATCGATGGCAATCTTTCTTGATCAATTCCGTAATTTTATCCGCCAGGTGTTTGGCAAAACAGGAGACTAAATGTTATTCTTGTTCTGGCCATCTGGACCTCATTATTATGTCCTCTTCATCTTTGTCTTTTTCGGTGGATGGTTCTGCTTCCACGTTATCCTCCCATTCCATTTCCAAAGAGTCTCCTCCATTCAAAGAGGGATAACAGTCTTCCATAGTGTCTAATAGTCTAGAATGACTTCTTTCAAGCTGTTGATTTTTTATGGTATTGTCGAATTCGGCATACAAGATGACGTTCACCGTCTCGGGTAGAGCTTCTGCAAACTGAAGTTTCTATACGCAGTTGACCTGATTTTATAGGGTGGAATTGTCCCTCGTCGCTGCCTTGCTCTGGAGTGAAATCAAAATCCCACAAAACATAGCCTCCTACAAAATCGTCGTACGAAATGCCGTGGCTGGTATTGGTCCCTAGCTGTCCGGTGGCTTCGTACAGGGACAAGTACGATCTCAAGTAATTCTTCTGAGTAAAGTTAGGTTGGAAGGGTCTGGTACACAAGGTCTTGCCATCGCGACTGACTTCCATCTTGGACTCCCTGTAGTGCTTAAACTGTAAAGGATTGGCAATGACAGCTCCGTTGAGCGCTGCATTGCTAACCATGCCAACGATTAATCGTTTGGGTAACTGTCCTTGGAACAGATGATCTTCGATCTTGGATCGGAGTCCAACAGCAATGGTGAAGGTTTTCGCTTACACGCGTCGTATAGGGTACTTGGCAGTCGTTCTGCTCAAAGTGTGACTGGTGTCGTTTCCCACTTTAGGTAACACTTGCACACGACGCACATAGAGTCTGGCTTCTTGGATGATGGTTTTGTACTCGTTGGCATGGGCCATCAAATGGAAAACTGTACTGCTGCGATTCGGTCGCAGGCGGATATCCACCCCGTTCAACAAATACTTATGTTGCAACCACATGTCCATATGCAAACGATCCAGCAGTTCCAAACTAAGTTCTTGCAGAATTTTCTTTCGACGGTCGTTAAAGCCCACATTGTGAGGATCGTCATCTGCTGTTAGGACTGTGTCGTTAAACTTGTCCTCGCCTGCTGTGTCAGGTTTCCATACCACGCAAGCATCCAGATGAGTGTTCTTGGCCTCTTTTCCGTACGTCAAGAGATTTTCCAGGTACATTAGGTAAGGGAAAGTATCCATGCTGCTGCTGACGAGTTTGTTATTCAAGTACCAATCCACTTCGTTGAACAAGGAATGCGTGAAATTGTTGACTCTACTCTAGCATCGGCTCCTGGAGCGGTGTTGTCCGTTTTGATCACTTTGACTTCCAAATACAAATAACTGCTTTTCAGATTGATGTAATCTTCGGGCTGTCCTTTGATTTCAAACTCGATGGGAGCTGAGTCCGTCAAAGAAGAGACGGGATGAAATTCTACCCATTGGGATTCTTGCATCGTCATCATGGTGGGTGGCATGGTAAACAGATCCAGTTCTGACTTGGAACATACGCAAGACTCTCGGTGCATCATTTTTCTTTCTCTCTGTGATTTAATAATCAAAAACATCTTAGTCCCGGACGGTTCTTCTTTTCTTGGTCTTTCTAGCTCTGGGTGCGTGAACGTCTCTGGAGGGGTGTCTTTGCTGTCGTCTCTTTCTGCCTTGTCCTTGCTGTGGTGTCAGGGAAGCTGGAATGTCTGACTCGGCTGCGTCCAGGGCATTTATAGGAGTTTCTCGTCGACACAAAATCTCTGTACCCGTTTGAAGAAAGACATTTTTACCTGGTCTCAAGAAAGCTTCTTTGGGGTTTTGTTTGTCCATGATGACATTTTGGAGAAATTCTTTCCGTGCGTCAAAGCGGCATCTTTCAAGGCGTGCAATCCCCGTGTCACCATCGGTTTCAAAACGGGAGCCACTGAACGAAAGGTCAATTTCAGCATATCTCCTAAACCATGTCCTCGCTGTTGTGCGACTCCTCGGTACACTGGATACATGACTTACAAGTCGTTAGAGAATCGTTTTCGAAAATGGAGTTTCACCGTGACTTTCCCTTTGGTAAATGGAATATTTTGTCCCAGATCTCCTTTTATAGTAACGTTGACACTGTCGAACTACGACTTAATGACGAGCAAATAGTGAGGATGTACAAATTCGCGGTGAACTTGATAAGTGTTTCCGCCTTTCTCGTCAGCGGACGTGACAGATTCCACTTTGAAATGAATGACGTGCAGTAACGGCAAGGAGGTGTATCTCACCACGTTGTACTCCACCACATCGAAGTACACAAAACTCAAATTTTGTCCTTGGTTCATTTCTACAGGGAATTTTAAATACTTCACAAAATCCAAGTTGCTGGTAATGGCAGGTATTTCGCTTTTAATTTTGATCAACTTAGGGTCTCCACCCAAAATTTCATACAATTCAGGACAAATGTCATTGCCAATACTTTGTCCTCTGAAAAATTCATCAGCAGACGACGAGCTATTTTGTGGTACTCGATCGTGACACTTTTTTATTTTTGTCCAAGGTTTTGCCAAACACTGCATTGAACCTAGTAGCAATCGTGTTCACCAGATATTGACCGTAAAATGAAAGCCTGCTGGAATGGCTAACAGATAGGTGAATCATTTAATTTTGGCGTCCTGTGTTTTCATAGAGTCACCTGCAGTTGTGTGTTCATCCAAGTTTTGTTGCACTTGCTCATCATGAACTTCGACCGTAAAAGTGTTTTGATTTTCAACGATGTTTTTGATTTGGGTAGGGTGAATGATTTCCACTAAAGCCACTTCCCAACGGGCTTCGTGATCCAATTGGATAGCCTGAGGTAATTTGGCATAATGTGTTGTTGGGAAACACCTCCATGGAACTGTCACTGGGTAACGTTAAGTAAAATTGGTTATTCATAATTCCCGAGTTCTGCTGTCCGAGGGGTCGCTGGAGGTCAGAGGAGTATCTAAAAGAGGATTGTTGTGGTTGTTGGGGTCACTGTTGGGAGAGTGACTGGAGTTGGCCGCAAGGCTCCCGTTGTTACCGTTAGAAGAGTATTGCAGGGAAGGATTAGGAAGAAGAAAACCGATGCAGCTGCTAAGTAAAATGGTCCACAATTGTTTGTGTCCTTGTTCCTAACTCAGACTGGCAATAGTAGCACCGATGACACAATACACCACAAAGATCTGGTAGAAAAAGACGATTTGCGTTTCCACACCACATCCACAACGTCTGACTTTGTAGATCTTGCACAGAAGAACTGGGTGAAGGAGTGGTCATAGCTGTAGTGGCTGAGGCTGTGTTGAAGGGCATGATGGTCACTTCTTTTATAGTCGATCACTTGCGAAGCGTCGATCCAAGAGTCAAAACTCGGTGGATATCCTTTCCAATGTACTTTGACTTCCTTGACACGACGTTTTCTCACTTTTCGGGTTCATCGATCGAGAATGCTTTCGATGTCGTACACTTCGTCTTCTTTTTTGGTCACACGTTGTAACTCGGGCAAGTAAAACGTTCCTTTTAACACTTCCTCGTTCATGTCATTTATAGACGGTAGGATGACAGCCACACGCTCGTTCAGTGACACGAAACAATTCGGTGGCCCAGTATGGGTAAGTAACCTTTGTCGAAAGCGTGTTTGGTTTTGCCAATGCGCACCCAATCTCCCACCGTCAACACTCCATCTTTCTTGGGGACAGCCACAGTCGGGGACGTACCAAACAGGTTCTCAAAGACGGTCACTTTGTTGTTGGGAGTCACTTCTTGGGGGGGCACGTCCGATGCTCCGATGGTAAGATTGGTTGTACACTTGGACCAGGTGCGGTAAGACGTCGATGTACATGAGAGTGTGTTGATGCGTAAAATATTTCCACATGCGTTCTTTCAAGGTGCGTTGAAAACGTTCCACGATGCCGACTTTGGTTTCGGGATTCTCGGTGGTGAAAAAATGAATGGCTCGTTTCTTTAATTCTTTTTGGAAAGCTTGGTTCAGACATTCGGTGCCTTTGTCGGTTTGCCATCGAAGATGGTGACGACCACTTTGCTTCAACACCAGTTTGAGGGCTCGCACTAACTCAGTGCTCGATTTGGAAGTCAATGGAACGACCCAGGCAAATTTGGAAAAGACGTCGATGACACAAAACAAATATTTGTAGCCACGATTGTAGATGGCCAACTGAGAGACATCGGCTAAATCGGCTTGCCATTGATGATCGATGCCCTCCACTCGGGTGCGACTTCGGAACATTTCGTCGAATTGGTTTGTGTAAGGTGTACGTGGCTTGTTCTTGTAACCATCGTTGTACTTGAGGTAAACGGACACTTTTCAGGTGGGTTTTGGCAGCACGATACAATTTCTGAACTTCTCCGTAGCCTGCAGGATGGGCTGGATCGTAGTAAATGCTGGCTAACACATTCTCCATATTTTAATAAGTCATCCACTCTTCACTGATGCTACTCTTGTCTTCGTGTGGTATTTTCTTGGATTGTAATGCTTTGTATGTCCGACGAGCGATAGGTGTCGAGGAGGATGTCTGAACAGGGGTAATCAGTTCTTTTTTCACTTCTGTCTTGGTCTTTCTTTTCTCTTCTGAGGAAGAAGGGGTGGCCATCATCTTTTTAATCCAACCAATTCTGGATGTAGGTGGTGTTGTTAACTTGCGTACTTTTTCTGGTGGAGTTTGAAACTCTTCTTCTTTTTCTGTCTTGATCACTGGGGCTGGTGGTGATGGTGGTGGTGGTAGTGGTGGTGGTGGTGGTGATGGACTTTTCATTAGGGTCTAAAAGTCTTTCAGGGTTGGTAGAGCTGTTTCGTCTAATGCTTTCTGGTGAAAGAGTTGAAGTCGTTGCAACAGTTGTCCTTACCGTTGCGATTTTTCCGTTTCTGACAAATTGCTGAGATCCATCAACGATTGCCATTCCTGTTGTAACTGGGACATTTAGGTGAAATGAGGATTGGGAGGTAAATGCGGGATTCATTGTTCTTGCCAACGATGGAATTCCATCCATCGTTTGTAAGGCACTAAAGTTAGTTTTCGTCCTTCCATCAGATTTCAAAGGTCACGTCTGAGATCTTTTAACTCCGGAATCCTACTTTAATAAAATACCTCCCAGGAGTCCCAACATTGGTCCCACTACTACTTTGACAACAGGTCCTAACAGGGGTAAAAATCCTCTGCGTTGGACTAACGTCTTTTTCTTTTGACGAATAGGTATTTTCTTTTGGACCATTTGGCGAAGAACGTGTCGATGCTTGTCTAAGCATTCATTCTGATGTTGAGACAAAGGTATCGCTCCTTTCAAAACATTCAGACAACATTCACTCACGGTATCGATGACGTCTTTGGAGGATGTTTGAATGAGTTGTTTTCGCATGGATGAAGGGGCTTTGGACAGGACAGACAACACGTCCCAATGTCTGGCTAAACGAAGAGGCAGTCCATTCGTTTTTCCTTTTCCTTTTTGGACAGAAGAACGACGATGATGAGGTGTACACTTCTTTTAGAGGACATCTTTGTGCGTTCAGGAGGACAAAAACACTAATCCCCATCGTTTACCCCAGGTCTTTTTATACTGGAATGCGTCGCCACTGATTGTCTGTCGTATCATTTTCATGGCAGGTATCACGCGTCGTGGAGGGGTCCTCAAAGGACTCAATCGGGACAGCTCTTGCTTCGATAAATCCAGTAAACTCTGTAATATGCCTGCTCTCTCTCTCTCTCTTGGACTTCGATTTTGGTGGCAGGTGCTTTGTGAGCAAGCTGCCACAGCGGCTAAACAGGAGGAGGAGGGTGTCACCGCTTTAGGAGAAGTTCTTGGAGACACGTGTTTCCATTTTTTCATCAAATTAGGAAAGATGTGTGTCAAATCGGGTTTGGCTGGCATCACCAGCAACGGAGAAGTGGAAGAACCTGAGGCTACTGGAGACGCGGTCACCGTCGCTGCAGGTCGTGGTTTGGGGATGTAGGGTTGCGTCCGGGCCGCAATGCCTCTTTTGCGGGTAGAAGCTGTTTTCTGGGGTCTTTTCTGGGGACTATTCTTTTTCTGTGACTGTGACCTGGTTTTGGCACCACTGTTCTTTTTCTTCTGAATCCGTTGTGGAGAGGAATTTTTCTTGGGGAGGACTTTGGGGGCGTTAGGATCCCATTTTAAGAGGGAGCGAATGATGAGACCGCCTAGAGAACCGCTACCTCCAGGTTTCAAAATGATTTGCTTTTGGTCTGAGTGTCGATGCGGAAATCTGCCAGTTGCGTCAAGGCTACTTTGTTTCTGTCAAAAAAGCGTTTGGTTGGATGTGGGATGTGAATGATGCCTTGCAGTAATTGACGTGCTGTCACCGTAAACCATCGTAAGACTTCTCTGAGACTAGCTAAGACACGAACACGTATTTGTGGGGTTTTTTCGCGATTGATGCCGTACAAGGCACGAATCAATTTGACGGGAAGATGAGACTGAAGGGACGTCATGTTGACGAGGTGTGAGACGGACCCAATGTGTCCGAGGTTTTTATAGATTTTTTTGGGTGGTTGTTAAGTCGACGGGGACGTGTGTACGACAGGTCCTCCGTCTTGGCACAAGTGGTGAAAGAGATGGGTACGAAATCGCAAATAATCGGGTGTGGTAGGTTTTAAATCCACGAGTAAATAGGCGTGTGGAGTTTGAGTGGCATCGTCATACGCATGAGTTAGCCAAGGCGTTCCTAACTGTTTGGCTAACACTTGCACTTGCGATATATGTCTAGGGCTTTTAGACAAGACCACGTAATGAACATTGAGACTGATGGTGCGATGGGCTTTGCTTTCTTGAAACAAATTTTGAGTGATGTAAATGACACTGGCATTACAATGATGTCCATTGCGCGTAAACCACAGTTTAAGTTCTTCTTCGTCTTCTCCTAACATGTCGTCGAAGATGACCAGATGTGTTTGACTGGGGTCAGACACGATCCCGTCGTCTTCGCCAGGAATGCCTTCCACAAAGACGATGGAATCGCCTCGACTTTCTCGCAGGAGGCTGTTCGCCGATTGCCACTCTTTATAACACCACACGATATGTTGAGGTGGACGATCGATCAAATGATGTTTATGTTCGATCAAAAGTTTGACGGATTCGGTTTTGCCTGAACCGCTAGGTCCGGCAATTAGCATGGTAAAGGGATGACGAAGATACAATGCCTTCCAACTAGCACGATCTAAGGTTTTGTCGATGACTTTGAAAGTGGAGGAAGAGGAAGCAGAGACAGCAGAGATAGCCATAGAGCAGGGAATGTCACTTTTGACACGAACACAGACAAGACAAGAGTTTTTATAGTTTTTTCAGGACACGTTTATTGCAAAAAGAAGCATGTTTGAAATGGAACAACACGAAAGACAAAAATACATAAAAGCCAGATTCGTAGGTACATGGATAAAATATACATCAAAACGATCAAAGTGGAATATAAGCAAGTCTCAGTACAACAATTTTGGTGATGTAGGTGTGGTGTCGTAGGGACAATTTTTAACGTTCTTAGAGTCTCTACACTTTGCACAGTCACACAGGGGGCCTTCCGGAATGGCCTTTCGGGGATGTCGATGACAGTCCGGTCCTGAAGGGATTGGTTTTCCTCAGTGTTGGGTTCGTCTGGCACTGTCACTAACACAGGTTTAAAAGTTACTTTTTTCACTGAACGTTTGAATTTATGATCACAAATTTTGGACATAGTATGCCACTTCTTTTGTCCAAGCCTTGAAGCCCAAACATTTCCAGTCATGTACATCTGTCCAGTGAGGTGTGTAAGTCACAAGCTACACACTCATCGTCGTAAACATCTTCAGTGCCTAAAAGTTGACGAATCTTGTTTTCCCGTAGAGGTCGAGAAGTATCAAGATGAAAGTGTAAGGCTTTTGACAGAATGAGTCTCTCGTGTACATTTAAAGGTACCACTATGATGGTTTTTTTGCGGTATGTACTGTTCGTAAAGAGTCCACAAGGAATCGGCTGGTAAACGAAATCCCAGAAAGGAAGTCACTAAGACACACACCACACGTCGACCCCAATTCAGTGGACACACAGTTCTCGTAATAAGTGTTGGTAATCCTCCACAGTTTAAATACTGTCATTGATTTCCTTCCACGGAATCTATTTTATCACGAATGATAAAGGTCGTGGCATGGTAGGTAGTTTTTATTCCCTCTTTTTTGTCGGAGGTAACAAATGTACTTTTTGCACAGAGCTAATGGTACTCCAGTAGCGAATTCAAATTGTTTAGTCACTAGTTCACACACTATACCCCGCACAGAATTTTCCTCTACAAACAAAATTTGATAGCGTAAAAGAGTTTGGTAATCCTCTTATTCTTCCTCTGGAATTCGTTGTTGTATGGCCACCTTGTAAATAGAAGGATGAGTAGCAACCAAAGTCTTCTGATCCTCATCCAGTTGAACAATGTCTAACCACTGGACCGCCTTCACATGAATCAATCCTCTTATAGCATTCAGGTACCAGTGGTTCCAACACTGGTGACGTAAAGGATGCAATTCTTCTTTGCATTTCACTTACATTTTGACAAACTTTCGGTAAATGCGTTCTCTCAACTCCACAGGCAAACCACGAATGTTTTCTTGTAAAGTATCCATTCAAGAATCAGGAATCACTGGGTCGTGGCCAATAGCCTCGTTTATACTTGTGACTGAAGTAGTTTCCTCCCATAATCAGTCTTCTTTTACGTTGGAAAAGAGCATAGTTTAAAAATGGAGAAATGATTCTGAGTTTGCGTTTCACTTGTATTTTGACAAACTCTCGGTAAATGCGTTCTCTCAGCTCCACAGGCAAACCACAAATGTTCTCTTGTAAAGTATCCATCCAGAGATTACTAGGGTCCCACTAAAGGTAGGTAGTGACAGTGTGGAGACCATCGAGCATGTTCCAAATAAGCGGAATCTTTCTGTTCCCAATGGTGAAGTGACACACCCCAACTGAAGCACTTGACTTTATCCCCTTCGCCCAAGTAGATAAATCCGGCTCTGGCTAATTCTTCTGGGGTAGGTCCTCCCAGATATCTAGGCCATTTTCCTTGGAAGGTTTGGAATCGACTTTCAAAGTCGCAGTATTCAGGCAAACACACAGGGAACGAGTATTCTTCTTTCACAGGTTCATTTCGATGAGGGTACGGTGAAATCCGCAGGAGTTTGCTCAGGGTTGGATGACATCCGTAGGGTGGTAGACGCATGGTTTCGCGTGGAGGATAATATTGGCCATGAAAACCAGTAAAAGTGAAAAGGTTTACGATAACGAGTGGCATCGCTTTCGTATCCGTCAGGTTTAACACGCACAGCATCACTTTCCATGGTAGGTATGGTAGTAGTCATAGCAAAGTTCCCATGATGTGGTACTGAATCACTGAGGTCACATCGTAAGACATCACTGCAATCGCAAGGCACAGCATCGCACTCGAGTTTGCTCTCGCCTGATACTTGCTGTTTCAAAGGATTCATCCTTCTCGCTTGGTGTTGGTACTTACAATGAACTATCGGTCTTGGACGTTGTAGCTTTTTATATGCTGACCAATATCGACGTGACCGTACGGTAAAGTGAAGTGGTTGGGAAGTCTCACTCGCTTCTGGTACACGAATTGATAGACCTTTTTCCAAAGGTCGACTGACGATTTGGTGTGTGACTAAACGTACAATCTTGTGAGGTGGGTAGGTGGTCACTTTAAAATATTGATCCTCTCCAGACTGCAAGGCTTCTTTCAGTACGCCAAAGATCACCACTTGACTGACGCGATAATTGAGAGTCAATCCTTTCACTTTACGCTCAGTGTGCACTTCTCCTTGTTGGTCCCTTCATATGTTCAATTCCATCTGGGTTTTTAACGTTAATTCCTTTAATTTCCTATCAAACTAGAAGAAAACAACTTACTAATCAAACCCAAAGAACTACCATACAAATTTTCCTTCCCCGCCAAATACTGAATCTAAATATTCTTTATCTCTTGCTTTGTTAAAGAGGCTTTCGCTTCAGAAAAATCATAATGTTTGACAAGATCAAGCAACTCCCTTTTCATAGACTCTAACCATTCCTGCGTAGGACTTGGAAACAAAGTTCACTATATTAGATGACATTGTAAATGCCTGCTGGTTTCACTAATGACTTCTCGTATGTGTAAAAATGAAACCGTTACCAGGAAAAATGAAAATTCCAAAACAAAGTAAATTTAAATTTTAAAGATCATTTTAATATCTCTGAAATGTCTTATCGAAATTCAGATCCCAAGCGAACCCCCAATTTCTGTCACAACTCCTTGTCTTAAAACCATGTAACAGAAAGAAGCGAAGCCAACGTGTTTAATAAAATCAACAAATAATTTATTTCTCTAAGTTAAATGTCAAAATTTAAGAGACACTTATAGTATTTTACATTAAATCCCAAAAGATCCTAAATGTTCTATCGCAAGTCCAAATATATAGAATCTTCAGAATGATTTCCAATAGTTTTGAATGTCCTGATGTACTAATAGTTTTTAATGTCCTGACGTGCCGAGCGTTCTGCGCTGGTAGTTAGAATGACTCTCTTCCTGGATGGTCGTGGCTTCGGAAGCAAGCGGTTAATCTCAGTGGGCATCTTGAAGTTCTTCAGGGTACTCTAGGTCAACTTCGAGAAGGTAGCCTTTTGGCTCGTATGGGGCCAGGTAGCCTAGTCGGTTTTCTGCCAGATTGGGGTAGAACTATAGGAAACCTTTGGCTGCAAAACTCTTCATTATTGCTCAGCAGTATAGGTTCTTGGAATGGAGCAGAGTGATCCAGCTGGCGGGCTTGGATGAATTGCGTTCCAGATAAGGCCATCAGACTTTGTTATGTCGCACACCTTATTTGGAGCTTATCACTGCTAAATCGAAGCTCGCTCCAGTGCCGGCTGTACCTACTTATGCGTACCGGGTGGGTGTCGTTGAGGTATTGGGTGGACAGAACATCCCAGTTAAAGTATCATTTGTTCCAGTTTTCTACATGTATCATGTCCTTTTTGGAGATCCACTTGGGTGTGTGGATGTGCCGCTCGCCCCGAAATAACCGTACTGTCAATTGTGGAGCTCTATCGCCTCACACCTCAATAGCCGCCAGCCTGAATCCTCACCACTAAACGTTATCAGTCGCTCCACAATATCCGCCACAGGCGCGGTGACTAACCACCTTTCGGTTAAATTATTCCAGATGAACATCTGCATATACAGGAGATTCATTTTGTCTGCCGTGGCATTTTCTAAAACGGTTTTGAGGAAGAGGTTAAATTTGACCCTTTCTCTCCAATATACTGTTTTGGGGTGTCTACCATGCCAGGGGACATGACTTTGAGCAGCTTCAGTAAGTTGGCTTCCTGTGGATGACCATAGCAGAATCGTGGTTATATGTCAATCACGGCTTTGCTGGATGCTGTTTGTACAGTAGGACGCGCCTTTCCAATCAACGATTGGTAGCGGCTGGAATGCATTCCGGGGGTTTTGAGGGCTGCGAGCTTTGTTCCTGTCATCATGGAGGAGGCATCTGATAACGGGTCTGGTATAGACTCTGGTTTGGACTTCCTGTTAGATGGTGTTTTCGTTGAGCCAGCCATCTTTCGGTAGTCTGCCTGGGTTACTAGCTCCTCCCTGTCCCCTCCCCCCGGGGCGTAAAAGGTGACGCAGCGATAATTCAGCAAGGTAAAAAATATGCTTAAAATCCACTGTCTGGTGCAAATAAACTGGAAATATGCAATAATATGTCGCCTTGGTGATGACGGTCGATATTGGAAAATGGCTAGTGCAGGCCTGACGTGTTAGTCAATGGATAGTTGGATGTGATTAACGCACACGAGTAGATAACATCGACCACCGATAAGGTGAGTAAAAATCATTGCTCTGTTAAAATGGCAACCACCTGCCTTTTGTTTTGGAGACAAAAATAATGTAGCACGATCCTTACACAAAAGACTTTACATTACTTTGATCTTGCATTACTTGATAAGAGAATCTATAATTAAATTAAGATTCATTTCGTAAATTGCACTGCTAGTTTAACATCGGTAGTTCAAATCAACACTTCAGCTTCAATTTCCCTAAGCGATCTTTTGGGATAAAGAAGCTAGAGAGCCGTTCATTTAATGCTGAATGGTTTAAACTCCACCCCTGGCTTCACTATGATTGGTAATTATGTTTAATTCTCTCTCTCTCTCTCTCTCTCTCTCTCTCTCTCTCTCTCTCTCTCTCTCTCTCTCTCTCTCAGTATATAGCAAAGCACAGCAGAATGCGACGTGGAAGCCGTAGAGAGACATTACGCTGCCACAACAAGCGAGAGACATCTGAGAGACCTTATCGTCCACACACTCAGAAGAAAAGAAGAACCAGAGGCAGCAGCTTCGCACAGTCCTGAGAAATGTTAGATTTCTTGCGAAGTCATGACCAAAATGACAGTAATTTCATTCAGATACTTTAACTGCACCGCAAAACAGACGATTCAAAAAGAAAACTGACAACTTTACATCTTCGGACATACAGGTTACAGGTGATGGCCTTAGGAATTCTCCATGAAGTTGCCATAAATATAAGAAACGATCGTGTCTTCACCATAATGGCAGATAAAAAAATAACACTGATCAGTCTAATCGTTAACAGGTCGTCATTGTATTTAGACATGTGGGTAAATGTGCACGAAGAATTCCTTGAACTGTACATGATGAGAATTTGACCAGTATCATCGAATACACGCAAGTAAGGATAAACATATCAATGAATAGCTGCCGTGGACAGTGTTATGATGGGGCTAGACACATGTCGGGGTCGAAACAAGTTGTGGCCACAAAGAAGGAAGAAGGAAGGGGCTTTATATACTATACTGTTAAAGCCATTCTTTGAACCTTGTCATTGGTGACTCTATTAAGGGCTCAAAAGTAATGAGGGACTAATTAATTAAGTAGTCACCTAGAAGGGATACTAAGTCTGAAGAACTGAAAAATAAAATAAGTCCGGACACACCGTGATTCCGTATACTGTGTCCTACGTGGTGGACGGTGAGAGCCGAAACTTGTGCAGTGTGTTGGCCAACTATATTGTGCTTCAATCTCTGTGGGAAACGTGCAAAAAAATGTTGAAGGATTCTGAGACACGTGCCCACATGCTGTGTGTGTAAACCCAAATGAGAAACTTTGACTTTCTGTTTCGTGTGAGCATTGGTTATTAAATACTTCGTCATACAGACAATCTAAGTAAAACACTGCAACACAAAGACAATCCATCAAGTTATGCGAAGCGTTAGGACCGTTACTGCTGAGCCAATTCTAATAGCCCATCTTTGGTCCCAACGACATCGATCTGCTGGTTGACGGGCCCAGAACATTGCCTCAGAGGAGGGACCTGCTTTGGCAGCACAGGGGGTCTCTTCTCCACAATAGCCCACTGATTCTCTACATTTAGGTTTGGCTCAGCTCAAGCGATCTATCCACGATGTAAAGTTTTTGAGCAAAGTTGCCACCTGTATCGCTGAAGCCAGGATACGGTCAACGTCCAAGATCTACGATGCACAATTGGAGAATCATTTGCGATTGATGCAGTATGAAACGCGTTAATTCAAGCAATCCTTCTCTGAGCGCTGTGACCGACATTCTTCTCTCCCTGTTCGAAGAGAGAGAAAATTCGGTTTATAATATTAAGGGCTATAGGACAGCCCAGTCCAACACATTCAAGTTCTATAAAGACCCAATCATTAGTTCGAACCCACATATTTCCGATCTTATCAGGTATTTTTAGCTGCAGAAACATGTGTCTCTCTCGCTAATGCGTAGATGGAATGTCTGTTGCGTGTTGTGGTCCTTGTCAGAACCCCCTAGGAACCATTGGGTATGGCTACTTTCGAGAACTGCTTCTTCTGTTCTCCTTAGCGTCCGCGAGTCGAATGATCGAGCTTCATGGCTTGTTAAAAGAAAGGCTGTTTACGGTTCAACGTCAATTATGAATCTGTTTCCTCCTTTGTCAGCTGGATTTCTGTTGTTGTTGTTGTTTGGTTGGTTGGGGATCTTGTTGTTGTAAACACCCAGCTTACTTCAGTAGCTCCACTTCATCTAGAGATCCCCAGTCTCCGTCGTATCTGCTCTGTGGATGATCAAGATGTCAAGAGAGACTTCCCTGCCCAGTTAGACGTTATATGTTTTATCTGACTGTATCAAAAGGTAGAAGAAAAGTTGTAAACGTTTCATCCGACAAATTAAGAGCTCCGTTGATATCTCGGCATCAACCATTTCCCGGTGAATTGTCCTCTTTACTAAGAAATGTCATCAGTCCCTCACCGAGAGGGTCCTTTCGTTCGTGATAATTAAGAGTCCACGAAGGCAGGGCTAATGCCGCTGCAGGTCCTATTTTAATCATTCATTATTGGAAGATGTTATAAGCGCTGTGCTTAGGCGGTGGTACGTTGCTTTCTCCTCTTTTAATATTCTGTCTTTGACGCACCAGAATGAAGGCATATTTTTCCTGGGTACGATTGTTAGGAGCACAAAAGTGGCACAGTCAGATGCTAACATACAGTAGTGGACACCCCAACCATATCAGAGAGCATCTTATTTTTATACTTATTTGTTGTTTAGGTTTTTTATCTTGCTTTGCTAACTTGCCATTCTGTTCACCGCTCCGGTGGCACACGTGGTTAGAGAGTCTGCTTCGGATGAGGGTTCGAACCCTGTTGAGCCATACAAAAGACTAATAGAAATAGTACTAGCATCTTCCTCGCTTAGCGCTCAGAATGAATAGGTTAGTGTTGGGAATGGTCTGCCTGGTGAAAGGTTTATGTGACCGGGTGAGACACGATGCTACATGTCTGCGGCATGATGCCCCAATGCTAGACATCCGGTAAGAACCACGGACCCACGAGAAGCTACTAGCAAGCTTTCTCACATACCCACCTTGGCTGAGCCCGAGACTCGAACCCACGCTGACAGACGTGAGATGGTAATAGTAATAATGATTGGTAAAGGCAGGCCTGGCGCGTGGTGTTTTTCTTGTGTGCGATGAATGTTTGGCGCCTTTTCAAAATTTTTTTTTTGAATAAATTGCGAATAAAACGAACAGGAAATGGAAAGACGCCTGTGTGCAACGCGCACTTCGCACACGCAACCAGCCGGGTGTGGGTAAAGGCTAGCGGTTAAGACCACACACACTCTGTGTGTGTGTGTGTGTGTATATATATATATATATATATATATATATATATATATATATATATGTGTGTGTGTGTGTGTGTGTGTGTGTGTGTGTGTGTGTGTGTGTGTGTGTGTGTGTGTGTGATTTTATATTCTCTATTGTTTGTGGCAAGACAATCTCAATTCGGTCCCATTTTCATTTTGAATCATCCAGTAAGATCATCACATTTTCATTTTGAAGCATATTTAGGATCGTATTCTATGTGGTCAACATTAAACATCAAGAACACGTGTAATTCCATTTCGGAAACGTGCTTTCCCACTGATTCTGCAATCAGTTAAGAAAATCGGGATCCGAGTTTTGGCCACAATATTTACTTCCGGTTGCTGCACCCAATGAAATGTCAAAATAAATGACGTTGATGTATCCACTGATTTTAATCATAGTCAGTATGTATCTAACTTGATCTTGATCATGGATTTGAATTATTTATTTGTGTTTCACCATTCCAGTGCATTTTCTTGCATGCATGTTGTGACATCATCATAATTTCAAATGGTGGGGATAGCGGAAGTGTTTGTGAGACTGACAGAAAGTGACAGCATTATACACAGGGGTTCGTTACAAAGAAAATTAGGAGTATCCGTCCATGAATCAACACAGGTGCTCGACGCGAGCTTGATGTTGAGCAAAAAAAAAAAAACAAGCCAATAATCTGAAGGAAAAATATCATACAGAGTGACAAAATACCGCAGAATTACCCCCATGACCCGTTCTGACATTGGACCCTCGCTATCATACTATATAAGAGACAAAGTCCGCAACTTCCTAATACTTCGTTCTACCCATCACCCTCGATTTCCTTCTGCAGTTTCTGACTTTAAAGGCATATGACCATATTCTATGGCTTGTTTTACTCCTGAGATATCTTTCTATTCATCAAGCTATCATTGACTTTTCTGCGTTGCAACAAACTGAAGTAACGGGTTCCGAAACGTGCGAATTTCGCGAATTTTGCCTGACGGGACAGTGTTACGCTCAGGTGAAAACCAGTGCAAAGAGCTATATATACCATACTTAAATAATATCCATGCATCAGATAAATATTTTCAGTCATCATCTAACACATTTCTGGAAATTTTAATTTGATGTAGTGCAATCATACTTTAATGTATACTCTCATTAATTTAACACATTTCAAATGGTTTCTAACATGATGCGATCATGTTAATACCTATTTTTGCCAGGGTACAAATAGTCTACATCGTGAAATGGTGACGGTGCATGGATGTTAAGTATAACCTTTTGAGCCAATCATATTTCGCCGTTGATGTGTGTGCCGCATAGTGTACATGTTTTCAAAATGAGTATCGCATGTATGGGATGTTATATATATAGTGAAGAAGACAATGTATAATTCTTCAGTGGAACAGGATTCCTAAAGTTGAATCGAGTTAATGGTAAGTAAACACTTACTTTTGCATCTACCACTGTTCTGTAATTAAAGAAGGGATGTATCGTAGAGTCGCAAACATGGTATATGTAGCTCTTTTCACCGGTTTTTACCTGAGTGTAACATTATCCCGGCAAGCAAAATTTGCAAAATTCGCACGTTTCGGAACCCGTAACTTCAGTTTGGTGCAACACAGAAAAGTCAATAATGGCTTGATGAATAGAAAAATATCTCAGGAGTAAAACAAGCCATAGAATATGGTCATATGCCTTTAAAGATGGAAATAGCAGAAGGAAATTGAGGGTGATGGGTGGAACAAAGTATTAGGAAGTTACTGACCTTGTCTCTTATATAGTATGATAGAGAGGGTCCAATGTCAGAATGGGTCATGGGGGTAATCTGAGGTATTTTTGTCACTCTGCATGATATTTTTCCTTCAGATTATTGTTCTTTCTCAACATCAAGCTCGCGTCAAGCACCTGTGTGAATCAAGGGATGTGGGGTCTAACCTGTGACAATATTGTTACAGGTTAGACCCCCCCATCCCTTGATTCATGGATGGATACTCCTTATTTTCTTTGTAACGAACCCCTGTGGCATTATATGATTTTTTTTTTCAGGACAATATTTTGTGAAGAAGCAGTAGGGTTCAGTATTTGGTAACGTGGATCGCCCAGCTGTCACAGTTTTTGCGTCAGAGAGTGAAAATTCTTTTTAATAAATATTGACTGATGCATTTATATTATGTTTATTTCATGTTATACATCTTAAAATATTAAGCTACATGTCATCTCAGTATTGGTCATTGTATTCCCAGATAAATATAAGCAATAGTAGCCAATGCTTACACATGGAATAGGCATATATCACACATGAATAGGCATATATTACACATGAATAGGCATATATTACACATGGAATAGGCAGTTACATCACATGAAATAGGCATATATTACACATGGAATAAGCATAAATTACACATGATGTAGGCGTATATTACACCTGGAAAAGATTTATATTACACATGCAATAAGCATATATTACACATGGAATACACGATTGTGTACTATGTAGAGTGATTAATTCCCAACAAGATGCAGTGTTACTACAGGAAGACCTAAACAAGTTAAAGTTGTGGGAGGGAAAATGGCAAATGAATTTTAACCCATCCAAGTGTGAACACATACACATAACCAACAAGCAGAAGGCCATTTACACCTATTTTATCCATTAGCAAATCTTGAACAAGGCCAACAAAGTCAAGTACTTTGGTGTCAGCTTGGACAGCAAACTATCTTGGAACTCCCACATAGACTTGGTAACCAAATAAAACCAATCATACGACATCTTTTCTACCAAGAAACCTGTCATCCTGCCCAAAACACATCAAGGCTTGCTGTTACAAGACGTGTGAGCCCACAGCTTGAATACGCTTCTACATTGTGGGATCCACACTCCAAGATCAATGCAGCCAAGCTTGAAAGTGTCCAGAAGTGGGCAGCAAGGTTTTGCCATGGTGACTTGATGAACCAGTAGTGTCACAACCATGCTGAAGGACTTTCAGTGGGAAGACTTGTGAAGCTGATATCAACAGAATAAAATCATGATGTACTGGATCATTAACCAACTGGATGAAATACCAACAACAGGGTTCTTGATCCCTGCAGGAGCATCAAACCGAGGTTATGCCAACAGATATAGGATACCATACAGTTCGTGGATGCATATAGGAGTTCTTCTTCCCCAGTGACATTGGTCTTTTGGAACTGCTTGCCAGTGACAGCCATTACAGTGCCTTCCATTGAAACCTTTAAGGTCTACATTGATGATGTAGGTCCCATGTCTTAACATGTACACTGTGTGTTCTTTTAACCAGTTTTTAACTTGTACAAAGAGCCTTCATTCACACATGTACATAGTTCACCACAGTGTGACTATGCCAGCATATGGACCAAGCACTTAATTGGAAGACGAAGAAGAATAGGCATATCATATTACACATGGAATAGACTACTCTGGTGGCCTAAGTGGTTAGAGCATCTGCAACAGATGCAGGAGGTCACGGGTTTGAACCCTAGCAGAGTCATACCAAAGACTATAAAAATGGTACTAGCAGATGTCTTGCTTGGCACTCAGCATTAAGAAGTTATTGTTGGGACTGGTTGACCTGGTCTCAGGGTAATGTGACTGGGTGGAACATGATGCTACATGTCTGCTTCATGATGCCCCAGTGCAAGACATCACTATAAACTGCCACACTAGACATTGTAGTGATATGGCTGAAAATTGTTAAAGCTATGTTAAAAATCCAAATCACACACACATAAAATAGGCATATTGTATTGCACATGAAATAGGCATATCATATTCACGTGGAATAGGCATATCATATTACACATGGAACGGGCATATTGTATTACACGGAAGAGGCTTATATTACACATGGAATAGGCATATATTACACATGGAATGGGCATATGTTACACATGGAATAGGCATATATTACACATATAATAGGCATATCATTACACATGGAATAGGCATATATTTCACTTGGAATAAGCATATCATATTACACATGGAATAGGCATATGTTACACATGGAATAGGCATATAGTACACATATAATAGGCATATCATTACACATGGAATAGGCATATATAACACATGGAATAGGCATATCATATTTCATTTGGAATAGGCATATCATATTACACATGGAATAGGCATATCATATTTTACATGGAATAGGCATATCATATTTCACATGGAATAGGCATATCATTACATATGGAATAGGCATATCATTACACATTGAATAGGCATATCATATTACACATAGAATAGGCACATCATGTTGCACATGGAATAGATATATATTACACATGGAATAGGCATCATAAGTAATATTGATGTTTTATCTTAAGCAAATTAAAAGCAACCAGATAAATTAGACCAACAGGTTGATTCTTCCCCCCCCTCTTTTTTTTTTTCTTTTGACATTACTGGTGGCAGAGACCAGCGGTGCTTGACACTAATAGTGCTGGAGAACCATGGCACTGAAACCTTCCGCACACTCACTTTTTTTAGTATCAATCCATGTCGGAACAATTAACACCCGTATATCCATTGGTTATTGACATGAACAATTTTAAATGATGACACATGCATGGAAGCAAGTGGCCCGATAGTCTGCGAGGACCAAAGGCAGAAAACTCCAGCTCAGATAGTGCCAAGCACCATTATTCTCCACCTACAGGAATATAAAAATAAGGATAAGATAACTACTTGTCAGTCTACAGATAAATCTCTTTCTTATGAAAAGAATTTGTTTATACAAACTGGCTTCAGTACAGTGTTTGAATTAGAAGAATGGTTACGTTTCATGAATGACTCACATCTTTTTCTGGCAATGTTGGGGGCAGCTCTAGTCTAACAGTGTGAGACATTGATTCAGTTATTATGGTTTAACCCTCACCATCATAATTATGTGGGATGATGTCTTACATTTTAGGACTAGCTGAGATGTCAGTTTTGTGTTAAACTTAAATTTTTTCGTGCAAATCGCTAACTTGGAAAAAGGCAAGATGCCACATTCCACAAAATCTCTTATATCTGAATCAGTTGATCTTAAAAATGTTGCATTCCTACAACAAAGCACAATTTTATTTACAACTTTGTTACAGTGTTGGCCCAAAAACACTTTTTTTTCACAAAACAAACTTTGGCGCTTAATCAATATAAGCAGTGTATTGACATATTTTACAAATTGACTAAAATCATTTTAAGAAGATTTTACTTGCATTAAAATTATGCAAAACAATTAAAAGAGTTTAGCTATGCGGGTCATAAACAAGAAGAGATTATGAAATATCCTGTTTTCTGTCATCCAGTGTCTCTCCTTTCATTTGCTACCCCTTCAGAACTTGTTGGAACATTGCTATGAAACTTTACATCCACATTATTCCATGGTCTAATTCATCCTCAGTGCAAGTGGTTCTGCTCAGACATATAACATGCAGCATTGCCACCACATCAGCCCTTGGGAAGTCTTGCTGTTGCAGTTTTTCTGGAAATGATGGTCATATCAATATGGCTTGTTTTACTAAAATATTTAACTTATGATGCTACATGGTCTTAAATGTAAATGGATCTGATCTGATGTCCTGTATCATCATTATATGGTAGCCATCTTAAAAATCTTTTTATTGCTACTCGACTTGAATGGAAAGTCATATTGACATGGGGTTTTTGCTAAAAGACATCTTCTGATGTCTAGATGAGTTCTGCTCAGACTTCCAAAGTACCCCATCCAATTTAAAAACATGCATCTTAAAAAAAAACATGCATCTTAAAAATCTTTTTATTGCTACTCCTTTAGAATGTATGGTCATATCGAGATGGGGGTTTTATTAAAAGACTTCTATAGTATTTGCTTGATCCTAAATAAAAATGGTGCCGATCTGATATCCAATATGGTCACCATGGCAGCTATCTTGAAAATCTTGTTCTTGCTAGTCCTCCAGAGACATTGGGTTTTTGCCAGAAGATTTTTTTTATGTCAGTGGTCAGTATGGTCAATGGGCAGTAGTTAGCATGCTTGACTCACAGCCAAAAGGTTGTATGTATGAATCCTACCATCAGATAAGTTTGGGTCAGCTACTGTTGTGTATCTTTGGGCATTTTGCCTCAGTTGCCTTGGCACTAATAATCTACTTGTGTTGCTGTACCATAAAAACATCAAATCAACAAAATCAACATATATTTGGTACTTCCACTCAGACAGCCGTTATGGCCATTTTAGTGGCCATCTCGAAGATCATGTTATTGAGAACTCTTCCTGACTGTGTGGTAATATCAAAATGGGGTTTCACTAAAAGACCTTTATCATATCTACTTTGTCCCAAATGAAAATATTGCTGATCTGATGGCAGCCATATTGAAATCTTGCTTATCACTGCTCTTGATCAGAAAGACATATGGCATGGGGTTTTCACTAAAAGACCTCTTAAGATGTCTAGTTGTTACTAATAAAAAAGGTAGCAGTTTGACATCCAGTATGGCTACTATGGCATCCATCATGAAGATCTTATTGATGCTCATCATGAATGGAAAGTCGTATGAACATGGGGTTTTCACCAGAACACTGATTATGATATCTAGTTGGTCCTGAATGAGAATGGTGATGATCTGACCTGAAATGAGCCTATTAAATATTCTTGTCACTAATTCTTCTGAATGGATGGTCATATCAGCTTGGGAATTTTCACCAGAAGTTTTCTAATGGTGTTGAGTTTATCCTAAATGAAAATTTTCCTGATCTTAACATCCAGTATGGCTGCCATAGTGGCTGATTTGAAAATCTTATTGGTTAAGGTTATCAGAGATTGTTTCAACACTCAGCAGTCAAAAAAAGAAAAAGGTATTATCTTCAGTTCTTGGAAATTCTTTTTATGTCAGTAGAACACTAATTCCTTTGAGGGACTCGTTAATATTTGGTCCAAAGTTACCAGCATATTGCTCATGCTGTAAGCTTAGTCCATGTTTTATGAAGTTGCATATATAATCAGTATCAGCTATGCTATCAGAATACTTTGAGATGTTCCTGCATGTTTGAAATGAAAGTACTTGATCACTTTGAGACTGTTACTCAAATTGAGGTATATAATTAAATACACTTTGAGTTACTTTTGTTTGCTAAGCAATTTAACAAATTCTAAAAGCATCTTGGTGATTCAGACTTTTTTTGGTGCTATGAGTTGTTCTGCATTTTTCACAAAGTACCCCATCCAATTTAAAAACATGCATGTAGTTCCCAACCAAGGAAAATAATATCCAGTTATTTGAATTCTTGTATAGATCTCTGACTGTCATATATGCTTTGTATGCATTATACTACAAAGCAGATGTGAAAGCAGTATAACAAAATAGCTTATAGTGTTATGTATTCTGGAAGATAGGATCGATGTATTTTGACTCAATTACAATTCCAAAGAAACAAAGCAGCCTGATTATAGAAACTATTGTAGATCATTCCATATATGGATAAAATGCCCCCATTCCTGTTCTATTGTCTCACAAAATTCCTTGTATTTTATAAAGCAGAATGATGACCAGTAATAATTCACTATGAAAATTAAATGAAAATGACCAGTTAAAGTGAAACTGGTATCTTTAGTGGCACTCAAGGGAGCAGAAATTCAGTAATTTTGGGCTAGAACATCTCCTTTGTATTGAGTTAGAAATAACATGAATATTGACACTGTTGAACTCGTAAACGTTGTCCTTAGTGAACTGTATCATTTATATGCATGTGTATGATAAGGCAGGTGTTACTGTATTTTAATGTTGGCCATAAAATTCATGTAACTAGTGACTGCTCCGGTGGCCTAGTGGTTAGAGTGTCTGCCTCAGATGCGGGAGGTCATGGGTTCAATCCCTGGCCGAGTCATACCAAAGACTTACAAAAATGGTACTAACAGCTGCCTCGCATGGTGCTCAGCATTAAGAGATTAGTGTTAGGACTGGTCGGCCTGGTGTCAGGATAATGTGACTGGGTGGGACATCATGCTACATGTCTGCGGCATGATGCCCCAGTGCTAGACATCACTATAAACTGCCACACTGCAGACATTGTAGCAATATGACTGAAAAATCGCTAAAGCTATGTTAAAAATCCAACATACCAACACACACACTCATGTAACTAATGAAATGTGCTCCTCACATTTCAGTGTTCCTGATTAAAAATGGCAAGCTTCATTCATTGCATGTAAAACTGTAACCTTTTCTCAGCTGCATTTTCAAGATCTACTTTTCAGTAAGATGTGCATCAATAAAAGTTCATGTTCCGGTGACCTTGGGAATTTCCTGTCCACTTATTTTTTGTAGCATTTGAGATAACAGTGATGCATTTCATGTTGGTGGGAGTTATTGTTTGCAGTGGTAATGTTAATGATATTATTTTTTCTCTATCAGCAGTGAAGAGCGGTAATTGATTATTGAATCCAAATACAGTAAAACTTGTCTTGAAAGACGACTGCTATGTGAGACCACCTGTCTTGAAAGACCATATTCTCAGTGTACAGATTTATTGATTATATAGTGGTATGACCTGTTATGAGAGACCACCTCTCTTGAGAGACCATAATTTTTTGGCAGAATGGGTGCTTTTTCAAAGAGAGGTTTTACTGTATGAACATAACACAAGCTTGTATCAGAGTATGTCACACCTTCTTGCATGTTCTGTATATATACTCAGTTGTAATTCGAGTCCCAGTGCAGCCTGCAGATCTGCCATCGCATGATTGTCAGCAGATCTGGGCATATACAGCTTATTAGGAACACTTAGTACAGTAAAACCTGTCTTGAAAGACCACTGCTATGTGAGACCACCTGTCTTGAAAGACCATATTCTCGATGCACAAATTTATTGATTATATAGCATTGTGACCTGTTATGAGAGACCACCTGTCTTAAGAGACCATAATTTTTTGGCACAAGAGGTGGTCTTTCATGACAGGTTCTACAGTAGAACAAAATAACATAGACCCTAATCTGCTGGTGCATTATACAGTGGCAAATCAGGATCTGTGTTGTTTGCAGATGAACTGGACTAATAAGCAAATACATACAGGTATTAATTAGATTTTGATTTTAATTAGATAAACTTTTGAATGTTTCTGTATAAAGACTGTTATTTTAAGCTTGATACAGGGTCATGTTATTTTCCAAGATGTGTTTATTTCAATATTTCTCTAAGGTGCCAATCATAGAATATAAGGATTCAGTTGAAGTCCAATAAATCTATTCATTCATGGGACAAACCATTTAATATGCCTGGAAAACATGCAAAATATTGATAAAGACTTACTTTTCACTTCTTAAGTCCTGGGTTCAATCCTTAGCACCTGCAGCAAGATGAAATTGGTCATCCATCCAGGTCACTGGTTTCTTCCATGCTCATTCTTTAAAGATGTTTAGCAGTGAAATGTTGGAGCGTTATCTAACTTTTTGAAAAAAAAATAGTTACTTTTATTTAGCTAGGGGTCCATGTAATCCTAAATCACATACAAATCTAAAGGTCAGTGTGCATTTTATCTCACTGCTATAGTTGACAATATATCCCCATAATTATTTGTTGATAAAATAGTGGCTGAAAGACTGCAGGTTGAAGATCATTGACTCTTGATCAAATATACAAAGAAAAGTTTAGATTGGTTAGTGAATTTCTTCTATATGATACAATAGCCTTTTCCAATGCATTTGTCAGCCATGTTTATCATCTACTTATACCAGTCATGTCAGAAAAAATGGCAGGAACATTGTTGGTCTAAATCCTTCATCACACCCACTTTGTAACATAATGGTGGATGGTTGAAATGACTAATTTGTAGGCTAGTATCATATTTCTGTCTTTGATATACCATATTTCAGAAAGGTCAGATAATTAGTTTCTTGAACTATCCATGAGAAATTCCAGCATGACACATACAATTACAACTCTATGGTCGTAAACTAAGTAACAGAAGAGTGACAACCAAGATGTTTTGTAAAATTCAAAAATAATTTATTTCCCTAGAATACAAAGTAAAAAGTTAAAATGAACTTACAGTATTGTGAATTAAATCCCAAATAATCATAATAGTTTTATAACCTGTCCAAATGTATAAGTTCCAACTGAATTCCAGTGGTATTCCAAATAATTTCCAATATTGAATGTGTTGATATGCCTGTAGTCTCAGATATGCTAATGTTCTAGTAGCCTGAAATGTGGCAATGTGCTAAGTCTTTTGATGTCTCTCAATAATAGAATCCAAAATGTTCTTGTCTGAATTCATTATAATTATAAATTAATGTTACTAAGAATATTATTGCTGAGCACTTTGTAATTTCTAGTGAATAATAATTTGAATAAATAATTCCACCCAAATGAAAAACTAAACACAGCAATCAATAAGACTGATTCTGCTTCAAAATATTATGGCAGGAATGAGTAATTTCTCAAGTAAACAACATTATATAAAAAGCTAAGACAAAATTAGAACTGGGATGAGGGTCAAAAGTTCATTTCTAGAACATTCTAAGCTGTCAACAAGATAAGGTCTATTACTAAAATTATAATAAAGAACATGGCAAACATCAAGTACACCAGGATTTTCCATACGGGAATTCCAATGTCCAAGACTCAGATGAAGATAAACATGCGTACCTCCATTAATAATGATCCAAATATTTAATTTATGCTCACAGAGAAATATAAGCTGTGTATTAAGTTGTTTACAAAATAAACGACTCTCGTGAGATACTCAGTGAACTTGATTTTGGACAAGGTCAGATACAAAATACAGATGTATGTAACATAAAATCATTAAGAAAAGCCAACAAGTAATACAAATGAAATATTCATAGCAATACACATGGTCCAATTTGGAGTGAATGTGGCACAATAGCATCCAAAATGCAAACTTCCATTTATTGTTGACCTTCCTTACCTTGTAGAGTTGATGCCATTAGGTGAATTCATTGATGCTCATCACAACAGTATGGAAATACAAGGACTGGAAAAAGTTTGTATACCCATTCTTTGTATAAAACACAGGGTACACATCCGCAGAAAATATAGATTGCGATCTATAAGCAATTATGTGCTTTGGTGGAGGTAAATACACTTAGGAATGGGAATAAAAATATCATTCACACATGTAGGAATGGAGAAAAAAAAATTCACACCTGGTAGGCACTATCAGTGATGATTAAAATGAGGTGATCAGTGTTATAGTAGTGTCATAGATGAAACATTGTTTCACACCCCAATATTTAAAGTGAAATCTTGACACACTGAATGAATAATGATTATGCATAGGAAACCCTACTCGTAGTACTGTAAAAGTTTTACAGTATGCTTGTTTCACAACAACTTTCCAAGGTCTATTGAATCTGTTCAGCGTAAGTCTCTGTAATTTTGTAATTTTCTTGCCATTACTAACACAACCCTGATCATTGAGCTCAACTTCTTGCTTAAAATTGGTAATGTTGTTTTACATGGTATCTGTGGTATTCAACCAGTTGTACCAGTCACAGTGGTACTGAGTTACTGGTATGTGTACCATCTGAACCCAGCCCACATCCTCAACTCCAGTTAAGTTGTGAAATATACATCTTAAGTTGTCATCGCACATTCTTTACGTTTCTTTGCGTTTCTTTACGTTTCTTTGCAGTTACTGTTGTTTGCTTATATTTGTATTGCATAGAACATTCTTTCGTTGTTGTTGTCTGCTTACATTTGTATTACATAAACATAGTTTCTGTTTTACCGCATAATGACAGACCCTGATAATCCATGACTTTCAGAAATTTGCATGGGACTCCTCAATGGATAAAAATGCTATATGGAGAGATCAGGGTTCTTGATTCAACTCAGTCTCTCAGTGCTAAAATCAGGGAGGACTTGTAGTGGGTTTACAGGAATTAATCAGATTGGAATATCAGTTTTCACTAGACTGGACTACATAGCTGCTGCTGTTTACTTCATAATTTATTTAAGACAAATGGAGAAGTTTTTCCTCCATATTGATTAATGTCATCTTTGATTGGTTTAAAATGATGTATGGTATACAGTGTTCATATTATTGATTATAAATATATGATTTCAGAGGATATATTAACGGTATTTTGTGTTGGCCTGATGTTTGCGTCTGCTGCTATATAGTTTTTTTTTTTTAAATATCTTTGTGGGGGGGATGTCCTTTTATCCCTAGGGAAAGAATGCTAAAGTAAAGTTATGGTTGTGTTCTGTGTTGTTTCTGACCAACACTTCTGTAAAGGTAAGCTTAGGTACTGGCCATTATGTCTTTAAGGGAGAAGGTTGGGTGGTGGTGGTGGATCTGTTCTGGTAAAGATTTCTGTCACCCATTTACTGGGAAAAATTTGTTTTTTATTCTACTGTCTGTCAGTATAATTGGTTATTTGATGAAAAAAAATTGTCTTCATTAGGGACCAAAAATAATATTCTGACCAGAAGGAAAATTCTTCCTTGCCCACACTTCCTACCTTACTTCCTAAATTCACAGATTTTTTCCAGTGTGGTCATTGTTATCATATGAAGAGAGAGTGATAAAATAACAGATCAAGCGTGAGAAAAGGTCATCTGTTATTTATGTTATTTCCTGTTTCACTATGAGTTAATGTTCAGATAGTCTTCACAATGACATCTGATTATATATAGGTTGCCTTGAACTAAAATTGCTGTCAAACTGATTGCTAAGCACAGGTTTCCTTTATTCTGCAGTAAATATTTACCATATATATGTGTGTATAAGTCAAGTCCAACTGCAAACAACATAGCCTCTGATCCACTGTTGCATAATGCACAGATGATCCAGGGTCTGTGTTGTTTTAATCTGATAGTGATTACCGATATTCTGTACAAGCTTATGTGCTGACATATCTGGGTCATTATGGTTGGATCAACTTATTGATACCTGTTTACAGATGACATTTATGTAGATGTGGCTGTGTTAGCAAGTTCAATTGATTGTGTTGAATGGCTTTTGGAGGGAACATCTTTGCTTTGGTCCTGATGCATATACATGACCATTCAGCCATAGATCCATCTTTGTCTTTGTACTTGTTGGCTTGTTAGTACGATGGCACAAAAGCCACTCAGTGTTGATTTTAATTTTAAATTTTTTAAAGTTTTAATTTGTACTAAACATTCAGTGTGCATTATACCATACAACCTGCTGTAGAAGACACCTTTTTATCAAGGATACCTGTTTATTAAGGATACCTGTTTATTAAAGATACCTGTTTATTAAGGATACCTGTTTATTAAGCCAGTATTTTAACGACTCTTTTATGAATTTTATATACAGAATTTAAATGCATATAAGGAGATCCTGTGTAAAAATGCTTTATGAAGTTCCTTTATGTACTGGTGTAACTGTTTGCACATCTTTTATGACTTAACACTAGGATAAATTCATATCAAGCATCTAGGCAAGCACTAGTTAAAATGGATGTTCTTTCAGTTCTCTGTAATAGTTTTTCTATTCATTATTTTGGCATGAAGTGGATTCCAGTATGACAGTTTTTGTAATGCCTGGTATACACTTAAGACAGCATCTCAGTTTTTCCAGTTTTTGTAACTCGTTGCATTTGCCTGTACAATATGGAGCTGTAATATTCATTTGTGATTGTTAGTTATTACAGTTTTGAGTCAAAATGATTAATTACACTAAAGGCCTATCCAAATTGTATATAAAAAGATTGATAATCCTTGTTGTATGCTCCAAGTTGTACAATAGATAGGTTGCTATTACCTGAAAGATGTATGTTTCAGATTTTAAAATAGACCATGTTCTGTTTGTTAGGGCAAAGTGTATAAACCTCTTGCCATAAGAAAAACAGGCTCAAAATAAACAACTTCCCATATTATGTATACAAGCCATGAGCAAAAATCAAAATGTTTATAATCCTTGTTTTACCATGGGTATATCCCTTAGCATATACAAAGAGTATCAAGTTCCTTGGGTCTGATTGATTTTCATGTTTCTACTTGTAGAGGTTTTACAGTAAGTTTCTGCAACTAGGATGCCTACAGACAACATAAACAAAGCAGCTAGCTCCAAGACTAAGGCCATACTGACTAGTCGCCGTGGTCGAGAACATGGAAGCATGTCCACATCAATGAGCCGGTATGATTCTGATACCGATGGACAACTGCCATACCCAGTCAGGTATGAATTACTGTATATACAGATGAACCTGCTATAGTGACCACCTGCATAAAGACAACATTAAAATTGAAAGACTTTTATAATGACCTATTTTCATTGGTCTCAGTGTTCATTAAACACAGGTTTGAGTATAATTTATTAATCTTGCAAAACAATTCTGGCTTATGGATAAAGATATCTGTCTGTCTCTCCCTCCATTGATCTGTCTGGCACCCACACCAAGGTTGCGATTTGTGTATAGGTAATTTTCCAGTACAAAATTATTTGTACTGTTACAAAGATGGTATTTAGATGTGTACTATGTAATACTACACTACTCAGTGAAAATGGGGTCTCTGCGACCAATATTTCATTGTCTAGTGATTTTTGTTAACCATTGTATTCAGCTTATTATCTCAGTCCCTAATGCCTGTGAAGACATAACTTTGTATGTAATTGCATCATAAGGAGTGCTACAGCCATCATTGAAAACTAGTTCGCTGTAACCTATATTTCGTTGTCAAGTGATTTGTACTTATCTTTGAATTAAGTTCAGGTTCTCTGTAACCAGTGCTTTACACTCCAGTGGTCAGCATTACCATGGTTACTGTACAGCTGTGTATCTTGACAAATAAGATTCATCATTACAAGTACTACACCATGTAGGCAAAACACAGCTGTGCAATCCGGTCATAGCGTTTGGAACATGCCATTCCTTTTGGAGCTGTAAAAAGTTTTTTTAATTATAAACAATCTACTAGAATCACATGAGTTAAGAACCACTTAACCTCATGTCTAAAAAACAGCAATAGAGCTGTTAAAGTTTTTCTTTCAAACAGAATTTCATGTAAAATAAGGTACAAAAACGGATAATAGGCTTTCCCTAAGTCTTTTAATTAATCAAGTAGGCAGTTAATGACTTATATATATATATATATATATATATATATATATATATATATATATATATATATATATATATATACCATATTTGCTGCATGTTTTCGGACATTGTTTGTTTTCGGACACCGTTTTTTGGGAGCAAATATAATATTTAAATGCCTTGTAATTTTTCGGATGTTGCTTCGCTATAATTTTTTCTACAATTTATGTTTTTGGACACAATCTAAGAAGATCTGCTGCTTCGTTTTAAAGTAAAATTCACAGTGTGTTTGCCGTTAATTTAACTGATACAAAGTTCGCTTCATTTGGTCACCAATTATTTAATGTGATCACGAACTTCCATGGATTGGTTGTCAGTGTAGACATCGTTACACACGAAACCACTTCACGCAGGTGTGACAGTTATGGCTTTGATTAGAAACCATGACCCCTGCTTTATATCATTAAACAATACATCAGAAAGTCAGTATGGATTAGTAAATTCATTGGCATCGTGCAACAAAACAAACCCCTTATCCCCAAGGCATTATGTACCACGGGTTTAAATGTAGTTATTGTTCTACAGATAATAAACCTCTTTGTAGACGATAAATATTGATTGTGGGTTCAACATGTTCGGTACATCGTGTGCTCTTTTAACGAAATCCAGATGGCTGCCCTTTATTTCCAAACACACCTGTCAAAGAAATCCCACAAATTATCGTAGGAACAATTATCACCTAGACACCCTGAAATCTCCAACATGCATCAAAACAATCTTTGAGCAGTCGATTGTTTCGAGTCGGCAGGCTCTACTCATTTTCAAGCTATCCTCGGCTAGGTGGGAAACAAAAAGAAGAGAAAACCACAACAAATAGATCACCTTTATTTTTAAAAAAATACCAACATATTAACGACTCGTATATTGCAACTTGCTTGTTATTTTTACCCTTCCTAGGCGTGCGTACAACACTCACCCCATATGGAGCCTCTCATCCTTGGTGCTCTAAGATTAGCCCTCATACATGTACCGGTATTTCTACTCTCGAGACTAAAATGTTTCTGTCATAAATATCTTCAGAATTATAATTCCAAATTTTTTTTATTTAGTTTATATTAATATCTTAATTACATAGACATAAAGCTTGCATGTGTTTGTAAGGTAGATTTTATTCATCACTGATTAGTAAAGAGTTAAACTGGATTGCACGATTACTAATATGGCGGTTATTTTGGAAAATACGCATACAATCGTGGCTCTAATACATGTATGGCTGCGTTTTCTGGTGGATGGACATGTATCAAATAGACAAAATAGGCAAGTAATGCCTGTGTTTCATTCATTATCCTTTCCATGGTGTTAGACAAAATACTTGTTTTACTTCATGGCAGCACGTCGTCATGTGCGCTAAAGTCCGAGTCTGTTAACCCGTTTGTTTGTACTCCCCTACTGATTTCAATAACAGAAACCTTTAATTTGATAAAAAGTGCAAGGAACTTAGTCATTTCATTCATTGATTTATATTTTCTAACCAGACTGTGAGTAGAATGGCCATAACACCGTCATCGTCTGCACGTTTCATGCTTAACGGAAGTTTTCAATATAATAGACAGACATGCTCGAGATCCATTTCCAGTTCCTGGACAAGTCCATTTTCAGCAAAGGGGTGTGTGCACAACTACAGAAGTACATACATGTCGTCTGCTTTCGATATTTACAGTGTCGAATTAAGCAAATTAAAAGAATGACAACAACAAATTTGTCTTTCACGTAAATTTAACAAGCGGTTTCATTAATATGTTCATGTGTGCAAAGGGATATAATTCCAAACTCTCAACATTATGGTAATTTACGGAATTATCCGGCAATTGCCAAACTGGATAACTACATCATTATGTTGTCTGATGGAAATAAACTAGCCCATAGTGTACGCAATATGGCGCCGTGTTAGTATGGAAAGTCCGTTAAGCATGAAAGCTGCAAGTGGATGCCAGTATTAGTGCCACTCTGGTCACAATCAGATTAGAAATTATAAATCAATGATTCAGTTGACTTAGTTCTGTGCACTTTTTATCATATTAACCGTTTTCATTATTGAAAATAATGGTAACTTCGTTACAGAACGGGGGGGGGGGAGGGGGCACAAATTTGTCTTCCCTTGTTTATTTTCGGAGAGCTAATTAAAGAATTTAATATGTATTTGGACAACAAAAAAGTAATTATTTTTTGCCGTCCGAAAACATGCAGTAAATACGTTATATATATATATATATATTTATATATCTGTGTTTACAACACTTTAAATTCTGTTTTTTGTCATGATAGATTTTTTTTTTTAGTTGTGCACGAAAAAAGTACATTTTGATCATCAGTGAATTTATAGATTGGGAAGGGTTACTGTTGTTTTAATAAGAAAATGATCATCACTTTCTTAAATTTGTGGTTTTTTGGAACTACAGACTGCACAAAAATTGATGTCATATGACAAATATTTAAGTCAAAGTGCAATCAACTATGATTGGCATAGACGTCAGCAAATTATGCAGTGTTAAATCTGGATCTATGCTGTTCATGGTGTTGTAGTTTGGTTGAGTTGTTCAATGGGAAGGGGGACATTTGGTGAATTTCTATCCCCTGCAGTGACCAGGATAGGTGAATTTTTAATTTAGGGGGACACTGGTAGTTTGGTGTGAGAGCTTGCTTATTGCCAAGCACTATTGGTACTGGTGGGGCACAATTAACAATGTTTACCATATATACTCGCATATAAGTCAAGTCCAACTGCAAACTGCACTGACCTAGATCTAACATCACATAATGCAACATCATATCTGGATGTCTGCAGTTTATCAGGAGTAATCAGAAGAACAAAAACATTGACTTTGATCTGCAGGGGCATTGTATGACAGCAGTTGGACTCTCTCTCTCTGTAAGCAAGTATATATGGTACATTTGCTTCATGATTTTGAAAATGTAGTTGTTAAGGAACCTAGTATATCTACAGTATGCATACATTTTTACAGATTGAAGATGTATGTGAGATTACATGCTTAAACATTTTGGAGCATTATCCATATGTTAAATGAAAACATTCAGTCAGCAATCTGTTTAGTAAAATGATATGAATTTATTTTTTAAAAGATTACTAGGAAAAGGAATTGGTATAGAAAGTATTGGTTTATACATGAATTTATGTTCGCAGAACAGCTTCAGTAGGTTTGTTCAAACCCATCCCACCTATTAACTGTAGGAAGTTGCTTCTTTAGCCTTACGGCAAAAATCTGTTTAATACCAGGATATTTGTATAGTGATGTGGTATAATGGATGTGGAAAATGTGACTACTGAAGGAAGATGTTTGCTTTATAGAGGTTGCCTTTAAGACTGGTTTGATTGTATATAATGTACCACCGTTAATTGTGCTTTTATAAGCACCTGTTACATACTCCTGTCAATTGGGAGGTCGCATAAGTCTATGGCAGTTGGTATGTTTGTCTGTCTGTCTGTCTGTCCATCCCTACAGATATCATTCAGAATTCAAACTTCACTTTTTAAGGTTCAAAGCAAATGCATTTCCTACTGTTTCATCCAGACTGCAGTAAAGTTAGATATGTTTGTAATAATTAATGATCCTTTGTAAATTAGTCTTAATTACAGGCCTTTCACATTTATACAAAGGATGCTGATATTAACCTGAGGCCTTTCACATTTATACAAAAGATGCTGATATTAGCCTGAGGCCTTTCACATTTATACAAAGGATGCTGATATTAACCTGAGGCCTTTCACATCTATATAAGTGATACTGGTATTAGCCTGAAGTCTTCACATTTATACAAAGGATGCTGATATTAGCCTGAGGTCTTTCACATTTATACAAAGGATGCTGATATTAACCTGAGGCCTTTCACATCAATACAAAGGATGCTGATATTAACCTAAGGCCTTTCACATCTATATAAATGATACTGGTATTAGCCTGAAGTCTTCACATTTATACAAAGGATGCTGATATTAGCCTGAGGTCTTTCACATTTATACAAAGGATGCTGATATTAACCTGAGGCTTTTCACATCTATACAAAGGATGCTGATATTAACCTGAGGCCTTTCACATCTATATAAGTGATACTGGTATTAGCCTGAGGTCTTCACATTTATACAAAGGATGATGATATTAGCCTGAGGTCTTCACATTTATACAAAAGATGCTGATATTAGCCTGAGGCCTTTCGCATTTATACAAAAGATGCTGATATTGGCCTGAGGCCTTTCACATCTATACATATGATACTGATATTAGCCTGAGGTCTTCACATATATACAAAGGATGCTGATATTAGCCTGAGGCCTTTCACATTTATACAAAGATGCAGATAATAGCCTGAGGCCTTTCACATTTATACCAATGATACTGATATTAGCTTGAGGCCTTTCACATTTATACAAAGATGCTGATAATAGCCTGAGGCCTTTCACATTTATACAAAGATGCTGATAATAGCATGAGGCCTTTCACATTTATACCAATGATACTGATATTAGTGTGAGGCCTTTCACATTTATAGAAAGGATGATATTAGCGTGAGGCCTTTCACATTTATACAAAGGGTGCTGATCTGCTAAAATGTATGCCACCATTACTACAAAAAAATTACAAAACCATTTAATCAACTTTATATTTTAAAAAAATCAGGCTGCAATAAAATTTTCAAAACTTAGAAAGAAAGCACTCTGGCATAAAGGCCTTTTAACTTGTAGGAATTATGCATCAAATGTGGGTGAAGATGTGAAAGAAGATAAACCTTGTGAGATGGATTTTTAACATAGCTTTAACAATTTTTCAGTCATATCGCCACAATGTCTGCAGTGTGGCAGTTTATAGTGATGTCTAGCACTGGGGCATCATTCCGCAGACATGTAGCATGATGTCCCACCCAGTCACATTATCCTGACACCAGGCCGACCAGTCCTAATACTAACCTCTTAATGCTGAGCACATAGCGAGGCAGCAGTTAGTGCCATTTTTATAAGTCGGTGGTATGACTCGTCCTGGGTTCGAACCTACGACCTCTTGCATCCGAGGCGGACGCTCTAGCCACTAGGCCACCGGAGGGGTCACACAAAAAAACCTTGCAATAATTATTTTCATAACATACAAGAGTATCGAAATAAATTTGTACAAAAGGTATCTTGCTGTGCTAGATTTCTTGGCTAGCTGCTTTGCATTTGGATAATATTCTGATGTCAGCCAGGTGAGCAATTTCAGGCCCACATGGGACTCTTATTATAATCATTATTATTTTATCTTTGCAGGTCAAGACTGAATGAACTATTTAGCCAGATTGAAAAGGAGTTTGAAACTATTTACTTGGAAAATCAAAGTTGTAAGTGTCAAACTTTTGGGAGTTATATGTCCAGATAGTTCACATTTAAGTTTGTAATTATGCCTATAGTAGTTATTTAGCACTAATCGTTTTGAAGATACTAAAAAATTTCCTGGCTGCAAGAAGTCTTGCAAGAGATAAGGAACAGCATTACAGTTAACAAATCCAGTTGCCTTTGGGCATATCTCATTCTCACTTAGTTTAGCCTTATCTCACAGGATTACCTATTTACATGGCGAAATTTCCCTAATGATTTGTGGTAAGAAATGGCAGAGGGCAATGTCATAGGGCAGATTGGTTACAATGTTGTTTCTTTGTTTTATTCTTAAAAGTTTCATTGATTGAATCATCAACCTAGACTTTGTTTATGGGTTGACCATGTGACATGCACAAACATATCACAGGGTCAAAGATAAAGGTCAGAGTAGGAAGTTAGATCTTAGATTGTGTAACTGGTACATTGGATAAAGAAATACTTGAAGGGTAATATTCTTGTAAGATAAAAAAGAAATTAGAGGTAAATCATGCCTGAGGTTTGTAAGGAAATGAGAAGATAACAGAATTCCTAAAGTTTTTTTTCCACAGATTGCAACTGGGCAGTGTGGAAGCTCAGCAGCCTACATTAAATTGACTAACAAGTGATTTACCAATCAAGTACACAAACCGGCTGAGTCATACCAAAGACTTTAAAAAATGGCACTAACAGCTGCCTCGCTTGGCACTCAGCATTAGGAGTTTAGTGTTAGGACTGGTCGGCCTGGTGTCAAGATAATGTGGGTAGAACATCGTGCCACATGTCTGCGGCATGATGCCTCAGTGCTAGACATCACTATAAACTGTCACACTGCAGACATTGTAGCGATATGACTGAAAAATTGTTAAAGCTACATTAAAAATCTAATTCACACCCACACACAAGTACACAAATATTCACAAAGCTCATGTTGGTGTGAAAACTCTTCATGTCCACCATTGTGAACATTACCATACTCATCAAAAAAGAAAAGAAAAATCACTCACATGCATAATGAGGAATTTGGAGAAAAGTTACAAATGTTCGTTGTATTAAAGATGAAAATAGAAAAGCCAGATAGCTGCAACATAATGAGCAGAAAGTTTTACATATGAGCTTTAAATGTCTTTTAAAAATTCAGAGCTTAATTTAATACAGATGAAATCTTCTTACAGAAAAGACTCCAAATATTATAACTGTCTGAAAATGTACCCTGTTGGGTTGTTGAGTAGGATGGATTTTCCAACGTTGTTAAAATTTGCATGTCTAATTTGATGGCAGTGCAAGAGAAGGTAGAGGCACTTCAGGAACGACTAGATTCCTACAGCGGTGTTGTAGAAAAACACGGTGGAGAAACACAGGATATTGTAGATGCTGGGCCTAGTGTGAAGCAGCCAAAACGATGCAAGTATTTTCTATATTTTGTCTTTTTTAAGTTATAGCTCTCCTCTGCAATGTAGAGGTAAACTATTGTACTGTTCTGGTGTCGATGTCCGCAGAGATAAAATACATGTCTAATCCTTCACTGGTTCTCAACTATTCTTTCTTCATAGGTTCTGATCGCTCTAGTGGCCTGAGTAGTTAGAGTGTCCACCTTGGATGCAGGAGGTCGCGGGTTTGAACCCTGGCCGAGTCATACCACAGACTTATAAAAATGGTACTAACAGCTGCCTCACTTGGCGCTCAGTTTTAAGCGATTAGTGTTAGGGTTGGTTGGCCTGGTGTCACGATAATGGGACTGGGTGGGATAATATGCTACATGCCTACAGCATGATGCCCCAGTGCTAGACATCACTATAAACTGTCACACTGCAGACATCGTAATGATACAACTGAAATTTTTTTAAAGCTATGTTAAAAATTCAAATCACACACACATAAACACTCTTCCTAGGTTCTAGGCAATAGTATGGAGTTCGATAGCTCCTACCCCAGTGTAGAGGAGGCTTAGGGTCCTAACTTTGTACATACATTTACAGCAGTTGTACATTTTTGAATTTAACTCAAGACAGGCCTTTTGCACATTGTTCAAATACTGTTTGTTTTACATTGAATCATAAAACTTGGTAAGTTGAAGCATCTTGATGATTATTACACTGTCATCACAAAAGTAGGTCACTGTGACCCATATTCCATGCTTTCCTCACTTTGATTAAACTTTGCATTTGAAATGTACTTCTCAGCTCAGTTCATGCTAGCATCATAAAACTTGATGATTGTCTGCTAGTACCGTGCCCATACTTAAAAATAGGTCACAGAGACATCTCACATTTTACTGTCTTAGGTTATATTCTTGCATTTAGCTTATAATTACATAAGGTGTTTTTATATGCTATGCACATACTTTCCTATCTAGAATCATGAAACATGGTGATGGGATGCATTTTGATGAATGGAACTGGATGGTAGTTATCTGTGTCTTTACAACTCTACTGCATAAACCACTGCCTTGTTAATCTGCATCTGGTTAACTCATGAACCTGCTTCCAGTGTGATAAACTCTTATGTACTGTAATGCTATGAACTCTGAAATGACTGGACATAAAAATGATGTGGTTTCTACTTGAATTCCATTTTGTATAATTTATCTTTTAAATATTTTTGGATGGCAGAATATAATTACTCTTTAAATAATTTATTTTGTAAAAAAACATTTAAAAAAATATTTCATTCACTGTTGTGCAACAAGTTAGTAATGCAACTTCAAGCAACCAAACCAACACATTTGGTATCAGTGCATCCCATAAGTCACACAGCATGGTAGTCACACTTTATTTGTACATTAAATGAATGAAAACTGATATTACTTGCCCAGTTTTGACTTGTTTATTTCAGTCCACATAAAAAAAACAACATCTTGAAAATAAAAACAATTTCACCCTTGAAACCAAAGAATCTGCCTTGTTTTAATCTCTTTTCATCGTCTACCACCCATGAAAATTTGCATAAAGATGGCGTTGTAGAGTTTGTCATTAAATCAAAATAGAAATGCAGGTAGATATGATAGGACAAATGATAGGACAAATTTCGGTTGTAATTTTCCAGATAGCTAAGGCAGGATTGTATTTAAGTAGCTGGAGGTAGAGTCCTGGATGTTATTTACATAACCATTGGACTGATCCAAATTTGCAGTCTGGTACTGAAACATTTGTAGTACTTGTAAAAAACTGAATTATACCTAAATATGTATACATATATAGTACTTGTAGAAAACTAAATTATACCCAAATATGTATACATATCAGTATGTAAAACACATAAACTAAAGATCTATTTCATTTTACCATTATCCACAGTGGAATTGTTAAATAAAATATTCAAGGTTAAGACTTGGACCTTAACAGTATTTTTTTTTATACTGTGATACATTCTCCCCATTTTTTTACAATTTATTTTTTGTTTCTCATTTGGTGAGTAATATAGTTTTTTTGAACAAATTTGTTATAATTATGGCAGCAGTCTAATGAATTGTGATTTGTTTTCTCCTTATTCTTGTCAATTTGAATTATGCATGTAATTTGTAAAGGCTCTTTCTAATTTTGAGCAAGACATTCCACCACTTTCCAAAGATGTATTAGTCTGTCTTATTGTGGAATTAAATTTGTGTCTGAAAACATGAGCATATAAATACAATTCCAAATATGGTATTTGTCTTATTGTGGAACTGATTTTTTGTCTGAAAACATCAGTGTATAAATACAGTTCTTTTAAAACTATGTCCAAAAGTTTACAAGGCATGAATAAATTAGTTTCACAAAAATATTGTTGGTTACCTGTTAAAAGGCAGTGTCCAAAGACGTACAGAAAATACAATAATGAAAAAGAAAAATGCTTATATGAGACATTGAAAAAGTCTTGAGCAATTCATGACCATTGTCTTGCAGAAATCTGATATGATTTCAGAAATTGTGTCATACAAAAGTAATTCCTAAACCAATGTGAATTTGTGTATTAGGCAAGAGGAGTCTCGGATCTTCAGCATGTACAAATATTAATGTGTATAAACTCATTGGCTATTATTTTACAGGTATTTAATGATTATACTCTGTCCAATACTTTTCTGTGTCATGACCTTGATTTTTGATGCAAATATTCAACTAAGACAAGAACAAATAACCAAGCATTAAAATTTTTAAGTGATTTTGGATTGCTTGAACCCTTAGATAATGTAAAAATGTCAGTAATAAAATCGAATAATCCAATATTTCACAAGCAATCATCCTCATATGAGAATTTTATATATATATATATATGTATATATATATATATATATATATATATATATATATATATATATATATATATATATATATTTTGTTGCAAGTCATATCCAACTGCAAAGAAAACATATCCTAATCAACCAGATCTGCGTCTGTGCAGTTTGCATTTTAGACTCAACTTATAAGGTAGGATGTATGGTAGTAAGAAATATATGAAACTATGAGCATATAAACATTTGTGCTGACACAAGACTGTTTAGTGTCATGTCTGATTAATGAGGTATGAAGAAAACTGTGAAGTTAAAGTCGTCATTTTGTATTAGAAATAACTAATTTGATTATGCTGAGCCAGCTTTTGAAGTACTTTGCCTATAAGGCATTTGGTCATTTCTGTTTCTTAGTGGCAACCTATACAGTGCAGCTGGTTTCTCTACTGCTTTACATCTAATAAAGAAAAGGATTGGACTAAACAAAAAGCAAGAACAATAACTCTACCTACTTAGTGGCTGTGCTGGCTTTATTTTAACAACTGTTAAGAACTTTTTGCTCTTTTTACATAATAACACAAGCTGATTAACAATAATGCTAACCAGTAATTTGCAATACATATGAAAGGTGCTGATATCACAGTAACATTCGGACAAGGTTCAGCCTACCACATTCATGTAGTTTGTGCACTTTTTTTTCAGTAAAAAGGCCAAGTGTTCCCAGAGTCATGCACTGACCATTTGACCATAAACCGTAACATGTCCATCTACTGTTACTATTTTTAGCATCTATTACAAAGTCACTAAACCAGCTTAACCAAACTTGGCAGACAGCATCCTGGCATGAAGGTATTTCAAGTTTGTACAAATTATGCTGATCTGTTAAATATGACGATAATATGATTACTAAATGCAGAAAACAACTTTAACTGACTTATTCTCAAAAACCATTCAACAGAATTCGAAAAAATGCCATATAGGGCTTTCAAGTTTATACAAATTATGCTGATCTGTTAAATATGACGATAATATGATTACTAAATGCAGAAAACAACTTTAACTGACTTATTCTCAAAAACCATTCAACAGAATTCGAAAAAATGCCATATAGGGCTTTCAAGTTTATACAAATGATGCTGATCTGTTAAATATGACGATAATATGATTACTAAATGCATAAAACAACTTTAACTGACTTATTCTCAAAAACCATTCAACAGAATTCGAAAAAATGCCATATAGGGCTTTCAAGTTTATACAAATGATGCTGATCTGTTAAATATGACGATAATATGATTACTAAATGCAGAAAACAACTTTAACTGACTTATTCTCAAAAACCATTCAACAGAATTCGAAAAAATGCCATATAGGGCTTTCAAGTTTATACAAATTATGCTGATCTGTTAAATATGACGATAATATGATTACTAAATGCAGAAAACAACTTTAACTGACTTATTCTCAAAAACCATTCAACAGAATTCGAAAAAATGCCATATAGGGCTTTCAAGTTTATACAAATGATGCTGATCTGTTAAATATGACGATAATATGATTACTAAATGCAGAAAACAACTTTAACTGACTTATTCTCAAAAACCATTCAACAGAATTCGAAAAAATGCCATATAGGGCTTTCAAGTTTATACAAATGATGCTGATCTGTTAAATATGACGATAATATGATTACTAAATGCAGAAAACAACTTTAACTGACTTATTCTCAAAAACCATTCAACAGAATTCGAAAAAATGCCATATAGGGCTTTCAAGTTTATACAAATGATGCTGATCTGTTAAATATGACGATAATATGATTACTAAATGCAGAAAACAACTTTAACTGACTTATTCTCAAAAACCATTCAACAGAATTCGAAAAAATGCCATATAGGGCTTTCAAGTTTATACAAATTATGCTGATCTGTTAAATATGACGATAATATGATTACTAAATGCAGAAAACAACTTTAACTGACTTATTCTCAAAAACCATTCAACAGAATTCGAAAAAATGCCATATAGGGCTTTCAAGTTTATACAAATGATGCTGATCTGTTAAATATGACGATAATATGATTACTAAATGCAGAAAACAACTTTAACTGACTTATTCTCAAAAACCATTCAACAGAATTCGAAAAAATGCCATATAGGGCTTTCAAGTTTATATGAATTTGACATAATATGTGAAAACAACTTTCTGACATGAAGGTCTTTCAAATTTGCACAATTAACACCATTTCACCATCAAATATGGCTGTATTTTGTTAAAACTAAACAAGAAACTCATTTAAGTGGCTTTTTCGTAAACATCACTTAAGAATCTACACAAATGTCAGTGGGAGGCAACTCCTACTTTACTTTTGTCCAGATCATGACAGTTTGATTTTTGTTTAAAGTATATCTTGATTTGACTTTAATTGATTTCATAAAATCTCATATTCATAGATGTTGATATGTTTGAGTTTAACATTTAAGACAGTGGAGATTTTAATTTTATGCATCATTGACATTGCAATCCCTCCCTTCCCAAGAACTCTTAACCCAAATATGAGTCTACTTCACTGCCTCATGCCCACAGTTTTGCTGCAGTCTAACTTAACTCCATTGCTTATGACTTAACAAAGGAGCAGAATATATTTGTTTCTCAATCAGCAATCTAGAATGAAATTGACGTACACTTGTAATGAGAAGTTTGGAGGGTGTTGAGGTAGCACTTTTGATTTTCATCATTGTAGTTCTAGGAGCAATCTCCATGCTAGACCATGCAAGGGCCAGTGGTCATCCTTATTATATACATTGTGTGTAATTGCCTATGCAAATGCATTCTATGGAATCATCTAGTATATTTTTATCTTATTGACTGTTGTCAGGCACTTATTGGCTGGTGTTAAGCACACATAGGACCCAATAAGTTTGTTGCAACAGCAACTGATGTCACAACAGGTGTATCATAATGTAACAGTATGTGAAAGCATGTGATGACATATCTTTGTGCATGATTCAGTTTTAAAAAGATTAAATCAAGATTTGTTTTCAAGAACATAGGATTTCAAATGAAATTGTGTGAAATATAAATTTTTAGTGTTTATACTATTGGATATTGCTGTCTTACCCAAATTAAATGGGGTTTATATCCTCAATCTATTGTATTTTGGTCTTGCCTGCAGTGTTCAAGAGCATAGACATTGTAAATGATAACTATTGGTAGATTTCTCAGTTGGGTCACCAGTTTTCTCCATCTCAATAACACCTGTACACTGCTGCCTCTGTTCTTAAAGTAGGTGATATACAATCAGACCTGTCTATAGTTGTCGCCCTAAAAAGTGGACATAGTCATGTCTATAGTGGATCACCTTAAAAACTGGACATAGTCAATCATGTCTGTAGTGGTCACCCTAGAGACTGGCCAGAATTAGTATTTTTAGACAAGTTGCCTTTATACACAGTGTCGCTTAACAGGGTTATATGAGATTTGAAAGATGGAAGGAGAGCAAGGTTTATCAAGGTGAAGTTGATGCACTACTTTACTTGCAGAATTCCAAGTATTGATATACCATTTATATGTGTTTTCTAATTATTTGACATGTACCAATATAATAAACTCTGAACTCACAATATCCAAGACAAAAACGATGTGGGAGTTGTAGTAGAGCAGTTGGTAGAGCATTGGATTCACAATACAGAGGTTCTAGGTTCAGTACCCATCCAGACCAGCCTGGGTTGGCTGTTTCAGCGTGTCATTTGGTAAGACACTCCCGTTTCCTTGTCATGTTGAAGTCAGTGATATGGTAAAAGTGCCAGTAAAGCTTATGAAACCGAAACAACAAAACAAAAAAGATGCATATCAAGCTAACTTTTATGCACTGAACTGTTTTTCTAACAAATTTTTTTTTTATCACTAACTGCATTGAGCAAGAGACTGCTGTGAAATTGACAGATATATAGCACAAAAAGATGGGACCAAACAAATTGGACCCCTATGAGCAAGTGACCATTATTAAGGAGACGCCTTGATTGTAAGGTGTAAGAACTTGTTTGTTTGATGCAAAAATGTTCAGTTTAAATTGAGCTGTTCAAAATGATTTGATGTTCACCTTCTGATATGAGAAACGTGATAGCAATGTTTGATGTTGACCTTCTGGTGAGAGTATTGTCTGATAGCAGTGTTTGATGTTGACCTTCTGGTGAGAGTAATGTCTGATTGCAGTGTTTGATGTTGACCTTCTGGTGAGAGTAATGTCTGATTGCAGTGTTTGATGTTGACCTTCTGGTGAGAGTAATGTCTGATAGCAATGTTTGATGTTGACCTTCTGGTGAGAGTATTGTCTGATAGCAATGTTTGATGTTGACCTTCTGGTGAGAGTATTGTCTGATTGCAGTGTTTGATGTTGACCTTCTGGTGAGAGTAATGTCTGATTGCAGTGTTTGATGTTGACCTTCTAATTAGAGTAATGCCTAATAGCAATGTTTTATATTGACCTTCTGGTGACAGTAACGTCCATTAGCAATGTGAATCATGTTTAATTTGAATTTCAGCAGCTAGTCAACTCTCTCAGAAGATTAAGACAACTTACAAAGCGTCAACAAGTAAAATTGTGTCCAGTTTCCGCCAGGCCTCCCCAGCTTATTCTGTGGCGCGTGAATTTACTGGACATCGAGATGGGGTATGGGAGGTCAGCAGTGCTAGAACTAATCAGTCCTATATTGGGACAGCTTCAGCAGGTACAATTAGGAGTTAACGTTCTTCTAAACGAGGATCTGATGTTGATTATGATGGCACTGAGCTTTACCAATGACACATTATTTGCTGGTAAAATGGATATTTGTGATAATAAAACCACCATTAACATCTTCTAATCAACTATATCATGTTGAGAGTTAACGTTCTTCTAAACGAGGATCTGATGTTGATTATGATGGTTTAACTGAGCTTTACCAATGACACATTATTTGCTGGTAAAATGGATATTTGTGATAATAAAACCACCATTAACATCTTCTAATCAACTATATCATGTTGAGTTTTACCAGTGACATATTAATGGCCAGGAAAATGGATATTTGTAGCAGTAAACCCACAATAACATTATTCAATTAACTATAGCATAATTATCCAGTTTTACCATTGACACATTAACAGCTGGTAAAAATGGATATTTGTAAAATTAAAACCAGCATCAACATCTTAAACTAATGTGACTGTTGTCCCCATTTTAATAAAGAGTGGAAAATGTGCTGATTTTCATTTTTGCTAAGTTTTTGCTAATTTACTGGTAGAGGCATAACATTATATAGGGTCAAAGTGTCTGACAGTATGTCATGAATTTTATTGCTGAAGTTTCCCATTCATCCAGTTCAAAAGAGATTCTTTGGAATTTAGATTCACCTTTTTGAAAAATGTACATTAAAAATAATTATTTTTCCCATCACAAAATTTACCCTCAGAATTAAATATATTTTCTTCTTAAACAGAATTTTCATTTTTAATGCTTGTAATTTTTGTTTGTAATTTTGTTTTCATTGGAAACCTTACAGATAAAATTGCAGATTTTCCATATTTAATACATTTCCACGGCTGGCATATTTTCAGATCATTCAGCACGCCTGTGGGACATTGAATCAGGTCAGTGTACATTACAGTACTGTGGCCACCAGGGTTCCGTCAATGCAATCCGGTTCCATCCATCCCAGGAATTGGTGCTTACAGCCTCAGGAGATGGGATGGCTCACATCTGGAGGGCTCAGATAAATGTCCCATCACATGACACAGTGGTAAGTAAATACAATGTTGGTTGGGGGTGTATAAGTGTACCATGAAGTAAGTGAAGTCGTTGTTTGTTGTTTTTGTGGGACTTAATGCCATTTTTCAGCACACAATAGGCTATACATGGCGGCCAGTATTAATGGTGGAGGAAGAAACTGGGAAATCTGCGGAAAGAACCACCGAACCACGAGAAGCTACTGGCAAGCTTTCTCACATATCCACATTCGCCGAATCCGAGACTCGAACCCACGCAGACAGAGGTGAGATGGCAGTGATCCGTAACGGGGAGCGCTTTAGACCACTCGGCCACTCGGGGCCCCGTAAGTGAAGTCACCTTCTTTGGTTGGTTCATTATCAATACTATGTTCATCCAAAAATGAATTCTTTAACCAAGACCAATGTTAAATGAAGAGTCACATGCTGAAAAGCAAAGACCAGTATTGTATAAGGGACCACACCATACTGAAAAGCAAAGACCATTATTATATAAGAGACTACACTGTACTGAAAAGCAAAGACCAGTATAATATAAGGGACCACACTATACTGAAAAGTAAAAGATCCATATTATATAAGGTACCACACTACTGAAAACCAAAGAAGGGACCAATCTGTATGGAGAGCCAGAGACTCTTCTTATATGAAGGACCACACTATACTGGAAATGAAAGACCACTATTATGTGAGGGACCACACTTTAGTGAGAACAAAAGACCCTTTTATACGAAGGATCACATTTTGCTGCAACACTTTCCAGAGAGGAACACTGTGCCATGATATCATTTTGAAAGGAAAATATCAGTCTTAATTTACATCTTGTCAACAAAATCTGCTAGAATCAGAAGAAATATAGCAACCCAAAATGAAAATAGAAAAATCTCATCACACTTCAGTTTAACAGAAAGTATCTTATTAATAGATATTGCTTGGCATAATGTTTGTATTTTGCTATTAAGTCAATGTGAGCAATAATATTTGGCCCATTTGTGCAGCTTTATTTTATTTAATTAATTGCTAGTATTTCCTTTTGACAGATTGGAACAGGATGAAAGAAACTGATTCTCTACCTGTTTTTGTATTATTTTCTGACTGACAAATTTTGGTGTTGATTAATAACCAACAACCCTAATGTACAATAGCAAGTTTAATTCAGTGCTTAAAGTTATTGATTTTTTTATGCATGCGCTGTGTGTCAACTTAGATGCTTTTGCACACAGTGTCTTATATTATGTACCGTAATAAGTGGATCTCATTATCTCCTCACACTACTTTGCTTTTTAAAAAAGCTGTACATATTGGTAATGTAAAATAATATTGTTTTCTACATTTAGGATGACATGAGTCTTACTCCGTGTAATCTTGATGAGTTGAGACCACATTAGGACTATAACTATGAATGTCTGAATGGTTTGAATGAACCATTTCAGAAATTTTCAAGGCATCATGGGTAAAATATAAATTGGTGACAGATGGATGTCAGTTTTGTTTGCATCGATTATGAAGAAGAGGGAGTGATCAGTAAAACCAAAACAATTGATTCTATAAATATTAAAATTGTTTTGTGAAAATGAAACATAATTGAAATTTTTCTCCTAAATGATTAGAACTAAAATATAAAGCCTGACAGATGTCACAGTGAATCAAGTGGAGAGAGGGATAGGTTCCAGATTGCTCACCAAAATCTTGCTGAAATGTACAAAGTTGTGTCAAGGTCACAATCAGTTGATCAATTCCAGTGCTGCTAAGTACTCTGTTACGATGTTACATCGAGGGGATGCGACACTGATGACTAAATTTGATGCATAATGGAGAATTAAATAAGATATTACAGAAATTATGAATTGAAACTGATCTTCAGGATATCCTAGGCAATCCAGGAGATTGTGAGTTGGTTGCAAGAGTAAGCAGGTGTTTTAAAACCCCTTTTTGAAATTTGAAAGGAGCTCATGATCTGCTCACATTCTTTACAGTGTAGACAGACAGTCAGTGTAGTTCACAAAGGAATTTGATATTTTGAGTTTCACTTGTCTAGAGGATTGATAAATTGAAATGAAGATGTTAAGATCCACCTTTTTGATAAGGCACATGTTTAGTATTGAGTTTAGGACCCAACCATTTCCAAACCTCTCACTTAACACCCCAAAGCACACACACATGCAAACAGTATTTATGTTACATATTTCTGATTAATAATTCTATGCAAATTTTTATAACCAAAAATAAATTAATCTGGACCCGGATTCATGGTAGCTGTTATTTATGTCACCTAACCATGATGGTTTGGATTCATTTCTTCTTCGTTAGAAATTCTTTTATTTATAATTCTCTTCCAGACATTTTTCACCCACGATGCTTTGCAAATTCCTAATGAGTTCAGTTGCCTTGGCTGTTATGCTTTTTTTCTTGTGATTACAAGAGGTTAAGCTTACATTTTATGTTTCATCATCCCTTATGCATACAAGTATATCCTGATGATGATTGACGATTTCGCAGATATTAAGAAGATATAGAACACAAATGGCATCATTATGTCTTCCAAATTTCGTTACCAATGATGCTCTGCAGTTTTCTAGTGAGATCCATTGAATGATGTTCAGTTGCTTTTATAGTGTGATTTAATGAGGATATATATGTTATATGTGTTTAATACTGAAAATATGAAATGAATGTAATAAACATCTTTGTCAGTATTAAAAAGTTTTGTTTTCATTTCTAGCAGAAATTACACCACTCTTCTGGAGAAGATGAGATAGACGGATCGGAGAAAGAAGAGGCAGTGGAAGGTAGAAAAGTAGAGAATGACCAAACCAAAGTTTAACAGGAATTCTTATTAATGCAGAGTTTTCTAATAAGCAAAATACTTTCTTTTGGAAACTGAACTAATTTATAAAAGAGTATCCTTTGGTTTATAGTGAAAAAAGTTTTTAAAAATTGTAAAATGATATTGAATTTATAACAAACTGAATGTTGTGTACATGTAATTTAGTAAAATTTCCCTTTATATCAGACCATCATTGAATTTTGTCTTTTCATGGTCGAACAATCTTAGCACCATAAGTGTATTTACATTTTAGTAGTGGGTAGGCTGTTAGATACAGTAAAACCCTTCAGTAACATGCTTTGTTATAACATGAATTTTTATGTAGCATGGTTGTGGAATGGTTACTGGAATTTCACAATGATTTCATCCATTTCTTGAAGTATAACATTATTGTTATAACATGAATTTTGATATAGCATGGTTGTGGCATGGTTACTGGAATTTCACAATGATTTGATCCATTTCTTAAAGTAATATTAAGCTTTGGAGTGAGAATAAACAAGAAAGAAAAAAATATCACTACTTCTTGGGTCATTTGTCTGTTTTACATTATTCTTTCAGCCTCTAATGTTTTGTGTACTTCCATAAAAAAAAGACTGCCTTGGATGCAGGAGGTTGTGGGATTGAAACCTTGCCAAGTCATACCAAAGACCTATAACAATGCAGCTGCCTTGCTTGGTGCTCAGCATTAAGAAGTTAGTCTTAGGACTGCTTAACCTGGCATCAGGATAATGTGACTGGGTGGGACATGATGCCATATGTCTGCGGCATGATGCCTCAGTGCTAGACATCACTATAAACTGCCACACTGCCGACGTAGCGATATGACTGAAAATTCTTTCAGGCTACATTAAAAATCCAACTGACACATCCCCTATATAAGAATGGATAACAATTTTATGACTATTACAGGCAATGTGGTTTTATACTTTTCTTTAGAACAAACAGATAGCAAAGTCACAGAGATATCCACACTGAGGACTCCTAACAGAGAGCTTGGTGGTCACATGGGTGTTGTAATTGCTGCGGATTGGATGGCTGGTGGAAGTCAGGTGATCACAGCTTCATGGGATAGGACTGCCATTTTATTTGACACAGAAAGTGGGGATCAAGTATCCACGTTAACTGGTAGGGGCTTTCATCTTTTTTTGTCCTTCCATTTTTTTTAAATGCCATTTTGTACCTCTGCAGTTTTGAAATGACAAGTGTGGACCTTGGTATGCTGCTTTAATCCATCAGTAATGTAGAGTAGATTCCCCTTAGTATATACATGAGGAGTCGTACAGTCCAGATACATTTATTTTGGATTTATCATTGAATATATGGAAAAGTTCTTATGGAAGGAAACAAGTTGGTAAAAAGAATACACCAGCATGCTAGTTCAGAAAAAGGGAAGATTTAGTTAAAAAATTAACGTCGCTTGTTCACATATCTTTTCTGTTGTCATTATGTACAGAAAAAATTTTCTAAATAGACCATTTGATAGCATGCAAATTTTTCACAATATATTATGCAGAGACAAGAGAAACCAATAAATTTCTTTCACTAATCAAATATTTGCTGAGAATTTCAGAAAATAATACATAATTTGCATTCACAGCTATCTGATGTTATTTAGTACACAGCAAAATGTCGGACTGTCTTCCAGTGTCAGTTGAAGGTGAACCCTTGAAATTTTAGTTTCACATAAAGTCAAGGAAAGAAATGGAGGAAAGATCTGGTTATTTCCTCCTGACAAGAAAATAACCATGTCCATCTAAAAGGGAAGAAATGTTCTTAATAGGCACATAACACGTGATTGGCAAATCACCAATTTTTTCAGGAGTCTCTATCATTGTTAGTTGTTGTTGTCGTCATTTATATAATCATTATTGTTACTACTGCTACTGCTACAAGTGACTAGTTTTACTTTAGGTCATGACCTGGAATTGACAGATGTAAGGGCTCATTCCTCCCAAAAGTTAGTTGTCACGTCTTCAAAAGATACAACATTTAGATTGTGGGATTTCCGTGATCCAAATATGCCAGTCAGTGTTTTCCAAGGACACACACAGTAAGTTGTTACAGCTGTATGTTTCAATTATACCTTTTAGAATGTGTTGATTATATGATTCTTCTAATCTTTTGCTGGTTCCCCTCCCCCACCTCCTGAAAAAACTTGACATAAGCTTCACTTTAGCTTCCATGTTTACGTCTTACTGTATCCATGTTTGTATCTAACTGTATATCCATCCATACATCCATCCAGACTCTATATTAAGGTCAATATCAAGTTCTTTTAGATAAGCTAATGTCATTTTTTTAAAAATACTTTCTAGCACTATTAAAAGCCGGAATGCTCCAGTGGCCAAATGGTTAGAGCGTCTGCCTCAGATGCGGGAGGTCGTGGGTTCAATTCCCAGCCGAGTCGTACCAGAGACTTATAAAAATGGTACAGCTGTCTCGCTGGGCGCTCATTATTAAGAGGTCAGTGGTAGGACTGGTCAGCCTGGTGTCAGGATAATGTGACTGGGTGGGACATGATGCTACATGTCTGCGGCATGATGCCCCAATGCTAGACATCTCTATAAACTGCCACACTGCAGACATCATAGTGATATGACTGAAAAATTGTTAAAGCTATGTTAAAAATCCAAATCACACTCACACACTATTAAAAGCAATCTTGCACACCAAAGATTCATAAAAGTCAGAAATAGTGTTCTTATTTTAAACTTTTGTACTGAGGAATTCTTTGTTATTATGTGATGACTCAGGGATTAGCATGCTGGACATGGAGCCAAAAGGGCTTGGGTTTAAATCCAACTATTAGATCAACCTGAGATGGCTACTGTGATGTATCCTGGTGCAGGGCACTTTACTCAGCACTAAATAACCTACTTGTGTTGATGTGCTGTAAAACACCAAGCCAAACATCAGCTACCTGTTCTTGGTTAATCATTGGATATTTTTATTTTTTTACACATTATGTGATTACTGTTATTCCTGGAATAATTACATTTGGTGAAGGGATTATCTTGATTAATACAGCCTCAAAAGTAGGTCACTGTAAGCCATCTTTCATGCTTCACTGACTTCAGTTAAAACTTTGTTTTGTGTTCATTTCTCAAGGTCTGTTCATGCTAGAATCATCAAACTAGAGAAATGAATTCAAAGGAAAGCCACCTACATTTCAAATTTTTACTTTCTTAGGTTGAGTTTTTGCATTTAGCTCATGACCACATTATTGTTTTTTTTTTCCACCATATATATAGTTATACCAGGGATCATAAATGTTGGTGAGAGTATGCATCTTGATGAGTACTACACTTTGGTCCATGTTTCATTCTTCACTGACATTGGTTAAATATTGTGGTTTATTTTTCAAGCTCAGTTCCTCCTTGAATTAACAAATTAGATGATTGTATACATCTCTAGATTAATACCACACTGTGACCCATTGTTCATGTTTCAGTTATGTGTTTTAAGTATTCAAGCATGAATCATTAAACTAGCCGATTATATATATATATATCTTTTAGTATCCCTTGCTTACAAAAAGGTCACTGTGACCTAGATTTCACAATTGCAGGCTTAGGTTAAGTGTTGGAAATTAACTCATAACTACATAGATTTTTTTTGCATGCTATGTACATGTTGTTCTTTCTTAAAGCATAAGAATTTGTGAGGATATGAATTTTGTTGATTGTGTCTTCATTATGTTGAGAGTAGGTCATTACAGCCCATATTTTACACTTCACTGACTTGGTTTAAATTTTGTGCTTGATGTTCATTTCTCAGGTACTGTTTTTGTTTAAATCCTGAAATTGATGATGATTATACATCTCTGTTATTACTATAAAAGAATCTCTTTGTAACCTGTCAATTTTCTTGTACTGGCTTTGGTTAAGTTCTTCTTTGAGCTCATGACCATAAATTTTTATGCATACTGTATATGTATACTCTCCTACCTAGAATCATGACACATAGTGACTGGATGCATCTTGATAAATTTTACACCCTTACTGCAAAAAGAGGTCTTTGTAACCTGTATTTCATACTTTGTTGACTTTGTTTAAATTGTTATGTTGAAAGTTATTTTTTTAATGCTGTTTGTGTACGAATTGTGAAACGTGATAATTGGATTCATATCAGTTAGTTCTACACTGTTACAACCAAAGAAGGTCACTGTGATCACCAATGTATTAACTACTAACATGGGTTGATTATTTGCATTTATGACCACAGAGTTTCTTTCATGTTGTGTTCATCTTAGCATACTCAGAGAGCAATTTGTGACTGGTGGAATTAGAAGCAGGAGTAGATATGTTTGAGTGACAAACTTTGCATATTGATACATTGCATGTAGATGTGTTACCCTCAATAGATCCAGTCTGTATTGTATATGTGAATTAGTATAGGAATTAGAGGAGTGGGCTGCATGTTTTTCATTTGTGATATCATCTGTAGTGGCTGATCAAGGTAATTATTGATGTGTAAGCGATGTACTACTAACAGTCACTTAAAGCCGGTGACTTTCACCCTGTAAAATGTGACTTCTGTTGTTGGACAGTGATAATAGCTTCTTGAGCAGTTTTTAAGAACAGTGATTTTTAAAAAGATATGACCATTTATCACTGGGTTTTTAAACTCATTCTAGTTTCTCTACTTTATGTCTTTTATTTGCCTTGTATAGAGCAAGTTGTTAGGTAGGATTGATGACATATTGATTTTGATGTAACTTTTTAGCACAATATTGGCTGAATCATACCTAGGCAAGGGGAGCTAAGTGCCTTTCCATAGGACACTGTGAGGTCACTGACCCTGGGTGACCTGGACAGGTATCAAACCCACAACCTAACACTTTACCAACTGGGCTACTATGGCTCCAAGTTTAAGGTTGTCTGGTTAGTTGGTTGAATGGTGTGTCAACACATTATTGGGTTTAAGGTAGTTTGGTTAGTACATTACTGGGTCTAAGGTAGTTTGGTTTAACAGTGTGTCAGCACACTACTGGGTCTAAGGTAGGTTGGTTGGTTTGTTTAATGGTGTGTCAGCACATTACTGGGTTTAAGATAGTTTGGTTGGTTTTTTTAATGGTGTCCGAGTACATTACTGGGTTTTAGGTAGTTTGGTTGGTTTGTTTAATGGTGTGTCAGCACATTACATGGTTTTAGGTAGTTTGGTTGGTTTGTTTAATGGTGTCTCAGTACATTACTGGGTTTAAGGTAGTTTGGTTGGTTTAATGGTGTGTCAGCACATTACTGGGTTTAAGGTAGTTTGGTTGGTTTGTTGAATGGTCTTTCTACATATTACTGGGTTTAATGTAGTTTGGTTGGTTGGTTTGTTTAATGGTGTGTGAGCACATTACTGGGTTTAAGGTAGTTTGGTTGGTTTGTTAAATGGTGTGTCAGCACATTACTGGGTGTAAGGTAGTTTGGTTGGTTTTTTAATGGTGTGTGAGCACATTACTGGGTATCGGGTAGTTTGTTTCATTGATTTATTCAGTGTCAGCTCTTTACTGGGTTTAAGATTGGTTGGTTGGTTGAATGGTGTGTCAGCATACTACTGGGTTTAAGGTAGTTTGGTTAGTTTGCATAACATTGTGTCAGCACACTAGTGGGTAGTTTGGTTGGTTTGTTTAATGGTGTGTCAGCACACTACTGGGTTTAAGGTAGTTTGGTTGGCTTGTTTAATGGTGTTTCAGGACATTACTGGGTTTAGTCACATTAGTCTCGACTCATTTTCTGCATTATAATTAACATTTACAGTGGCTACTCAAGACTATTCAAAGCTTAATAGAACTTAGTAATAATTGTCGGTAATGCTCTAGTTTCTTCATATTGTACAAAATACATGCACAGCAAAATTTTTAACTTGTTCTGTGCTGTACTTGACAGAAATTTTTCATGAATTGTACATCTGTGTGGATTTTGTCACTGACAGTACTAGTTTTATTTCAGACCTGTAACAACGGCTAGATTTGCAAGACAAGATAAGGTTGTGTCGGGAAGTGATGACAGAACTGTCAAAGTATGGGATCTGAAGAACATGAGATCACCAATAGCAACAATAAGACTGGACTCTGCAGTTAACAGGTACTTAATTGACTGATTGATTTTGACACATTTCCTAGGGATAGGGACTGATAACCACAATGTTGCCCGATCCATGCTATATTCTAAAATATGCAATTAAGAAGCAGGTTTTTGCTGATGTCTTCAATACTAAAATCTTTACACCTTTGAAATCAAAATTTAAAATTAAATTAAACTAGTTTTACCACTCTGTATGAATATTACTAGACTTTAATCTTATTTCCTTCATGTATCTTAGAAATATCCATTAGGTTCCTATTGTCGCAGCCAAAATGTATATGTTTGACCCAATTGGAAGTTAATATTTTATGAATGTCCATTTTCAGTTTTGGAAATGTTTTGAAAGAGATTAAAATATTTTCGACAGTTTTGCTAATATTTAAATTTTTTATTTTTTATTTCAGGCTATCCGTTTCTCCTAACCAAAACATTATTGCTATCCCTCATGATAATAGACACATCCGACTGTATGACATTAATGGAAACAGGATAGGTCGCCTTCCGAGGAGTAACAGACTGGTAAGAAATTAAAGCATTGGTGAAATACTAACAGGGATAACAAGTGCATACTTAAAAATGAGTAGTCTGATAATATGCACATTCACACACATAAGCCTTCTGGCATTTTTGAAGCAAAATAAGTGCACAGAGTTATTATAGAAAAACAGTCAGTTGCTTTATACAGTTTGCTCTTCATACCATTTCATAAGTTTCTCGCTGTTCAGGAGTGGAACTTCCTGCATAAGAGTTAGCTTGGGGGCTTGGTAGGTAGTGTAATGGACTTGCAACCAGATGGGTGTGGGTTCAAATCCTGTCCAGTCCATGCTTGGTCAGCCACCATGATGTGCCTCTGGGCAAAGCACTTTACTCTCTGCACTTTGGGTTTGAGAGTACACTCCTAGGCCTTACTTCTGATGTATGTATCATAATATTGCTAACTCTGCATATCTGTTTTCACTTTCAGAACTTCGGAATTATGAGTGAAAAAAATGAGCTGATAATATGCTCAAGATATTTTATATTTTAGAAGTGCACTTTCAGAAAATAGTAATGCCTGTGCTGCAAGAATTTGTTTCTGTACTTCAAGGACATGCAAGTTAGTGTATTTTGTTTTATTTCCAGTACATTTCTTGAGCACACAGAAGCAGTCATTTTTGTCAGCTGTCTGCTTAAGACAGCAATAATAGTGATTAATGTCAATCCATTCAGGCAAACACATGTAAGTTTATGTTAACTTGCTTCACGTTGTGAGAATTTCACAGCAAACAACTTTGCCTTGTGGATTTTCCACATGTATTGGTGCCCCAAAACCCCAGAGCAGGACCTAAAGACTTTCAGATTACAGCCAGATTTTGCGTGTACATTTGTATTGACGAGATCTTAAGCAAATTTAATTTCCAGCAATTCACAATATAATTTCAAAGATTTATGACCTTTGACCCTCCAGACTCGGCAGCATGTCATTACTCGGGTTTGTTGGATTTCAACCAGATTTGTCATTCACTTTTAATAGATGAGACCTGAAGTGAATTTAATTTCCAGCGTTCCACAGTATCATTAAATGTTCTGGTTCCTGGTTGCCCATCCTCCTATGGCTTCCAGATCACAACTTTAATAAGGAATGGTGGAGTAAATTCACTTTTATCATGGAATATTATAAGATTTTATTTGAATCAGTTGGCTTTCCAGCATTCCCAGCTTGAATTAAAGGAGTTATAGCCCCTGAATACCTGTGTTCTTAATTTGGTATCTACCAACAGTTTCTGTGCTAACAAAATTGTAGTGAGTGGGGTCCTTTACAACATATTTTATTCAAAATAGCCTTAGCATATTGTATTTTATAATATTGCAGTTACTGTCTTTATGCCCCAAAAAATGTGCATGTTTCTGGTAAGCTGACAATCTCTGTTTTTAACCAGGGTGTTAAAAAGAATTTGAATAAAAAATAAAATTAAAAATAAATTAAGAAAAAAATCCTCAAATTGATTTGTGTACCTAATCGAGCTGGTTTACCCCAGTACTTGAAGTGTTTAGTACATTATATTATTATATATACTAATCATTATTATAAATATCATGTTTAAATTTTAAAGAAAAGAATTTTTTAAAAATGTAGCAGAAAAATATTCCTGAAGTTGATTTGTGCATCTAACTGAGCCAGTTTAGACCAGTACTTGAAGTGCTTTACATTATATATACTAATCATTATAATATATATAATGTTTAAATACAAAATACTACCTACCCTAATTTTAAAGCCAGTGTAATAAGAAACAAAGATATATTTTGGGGGTTTTTACAGTTTTGGATTTTAATAAGTTATGAATTGCTCCTCTAGTACAGTTTTAGTTGATTTTGCATTTGACACTGGAGCATTATTTAGATCAGAAAAGTTTTTGTCAATATTGAACATTCTCCTTCTCCCTTCAGTTTACTTTTTACGCCTTGTTCTTTTCATTTATATATGTCAGTTTCATGGATACTTTGATGTTTAGGTCCCTGTAAGGTGAAAACATAACATATTTTTCCAGTTTGGCAATCAGCATTTGCCTGTGTAAAAGAGAATAACTTGTAGTGGCATGATATGTGACAAAGTAAAAATTTAGTTCCCTTTGTCCACCATATGGATACTGTAAAACGTCCTACAGTTGAAAAAAAATCTTCAGTACAGAATTCTGACTTTACTCAAAATTCATTTGTCTTAATTTCAAGAATTCATTCAGAAGAACAAAAAGTTTGAGTTACATTTGAAGGGCTTAATTTTCTGAATTTGTTTTCAGTGGTCGAGATGCAGTGTTGAAAATAATGATTTTGTCAAACCTCATGCAACTGCTTTATTAATTAGCTTCACAAATGCTGGAAAATTAATGTCACTTTACCATTCCTTTTTTCTCAGTTATACATGTTCATCAACCATAGTAGCAAGATCTACATATTGTTCAGTTTTGCCTTTAAAAGCATTCACAATTACTTATAAAATTAATTCTTTTTCTTATCATTTTTGTTATTTATACAGGGTCATGGAAAAATGGTTTGCTCTGTGGATTGGGCAGAAGAAAACACATTGTGCAATCTTTTCTCCTGTAGTTTTGATAGGCAGGTACTTGGCTGGCATATAAACCTGCAGACAAAGGAGTAAATCTGCTGCAAGAAAATAGGAAACAAGTCTGATTGCTTATAATATCACCATAGCAATACTTTGGTCACATTAGTTACAGTGATGTTATGTGTAGATATATTTTATTATTGAGATTCTTAGGATGGAAATCTATGACGTAATTAAATAAGTGTCATAATCATTGTAAACTACACGGTGTCATAATCATTGCATACTACAGTGTCATAATCATTGCATACTACACAATGACATAATCATTGCATACTACTCAGTGGCAAATTAATGTTATTATGCAATGCAAAGTTACTACAATAATGTTGTAAACTGAATCTTAAATTTGTATTGTACAGTTTGCTTACAGTGAATATTCAACTAGTATTCTGCATGTGGCTTGAGGAATTTAAGCAAACTTTTCTTATAAATGTAATATCCTATGAACACTGATGCATTAATTGCATATATTTTGTATGAATTTTCAAAATAAAGTTGTTCACAGGTAATAGATTTAAATGGATTCTTGTTTGTGGGTGGGAGAGATAAAAAAGACCAAGTTCTTGTTGATAATTAATCATATTATACTTGACAGCCCTTACGATTTTTCTGTAAGTCTTATGAAAATGACCTAAAAATACAGACTTATGGAATAAAATAAATAAACTACGGAAAAATGATTGTTGCCAAAAAATCCGGATAATTGGTTCATCCGTGTTTGATTTGGATACAGGTTTCACATTAGAATTAGTGAAGTTAGTCAGGGAACCAGACTAACTTTACAGCAATACCTCAGATGCTTTAAACTCCACATATTTTTTCATGCAAAGCATCTGCATGATCTAACTGTTGATTATAGGATTATAATAAAATGGCATCCAGCAAGCAATGCATGTTGAAGAAAAAAGGAAAAATCAGCCTCTTAAAAAGTGTTAGTAATCAGCACAGAAGAATACAAAGGAATATTCAGATTCTTGTGAATAAAAGCAAGAAGGGACACAATTACTTTTATTGGACATCACATGTCAATTTGAGTATGTTTCCTGGTGGAAGATATGATTGCCGTCGCCGTATGAAATGAAAAACAAAGTTCTAAGAATTATGCCAAGTTGAGAAATAGCAACAAGCTATTGAGCTGCATAGGGTTTTGAACTGAAGTTTGTGCAACTGTACTAGTGGTAAGGAAGGTCTACATGTACTTTACAAACTTTTCAGTTGAACATAATGTTCACCATCACTGTATGTTTTGAATAATTCATTTTTAAATACATTTTCCATCTTTACTAAAAGCAGTTTATCATTTCTTGTTACACCTTACTGAAAATTGGTAAAACTTACGGGAAAAAAAAAATCAACTGCCTTACTGAGACAGTCTCATCAGCATGGGCAGGTCTGGATTATATGGAAATACAGTTAATCTTAACAAGCTCCACAGCTTTACTCCACCTCAGAAATAATGACACTACAACTCTATATATCAATATATAGGAAGTTGTTATAATATGGATATAACTTATTTGATATATGATTGGGCTGACCAGTCCTAACACTAACTTCTTAATACTGAGCACCTAGCAAGGCAGTTGTAAGAACCATTTTTATAAGTATTTGGTATGACGTGGCCAAGGTTCAAACCTGCAACCTCCCGCATCTGAGGCGGATGCTGTAACCACTAGACCACCAGAGCAGTCACATGATTTAATTATGAGACCTATGCATCTTTTATGAGGGGATCTTGGATCTCATCAGTTATTTTAGCTACCACTTCAAAGGCTAATTTTGTTAGGATATTCAGCAAATTTGGTCAATAGACATGTGTCATCAAGAATTTGGTTGAGTTTGGCTCAGCTTGTCACAGCTCGAGCAAATATTTTTGTAATCACTTTTTGATCAAACTTGCAAAATAGCTTTATATTGTCAAGATGTTAGATGAGTTTGATTTTGCACAAGATCTTTGCAGATTAATGAGGTAATCTTGTATCTGACTGGCTGAGCTACTTCTCTGGAGACCGAATCCTAGTCAGACTTTACTCCATCAATCGTGTAATATATGTCATTGATAGGTTCTATAATAAGTGAGATCAGCAGATATTAATGAGATATCTTGTGTCTGATTGGAAGAACATGTTATGACAAACTTTAAAGACTAAATCATCATCTCATCCGGTCTCTATCTAACTTGTGTAAATGATTTTATATCATTGAAAATCTTAGATGTCTTCACTTATGAGGAAATGACGGTGTTTGCTACTTATGCTTTATCTTTATAAAGAATTTTGTATGGGGATATAGTAAAATGGTCAAAATCAGCATAATACAATGTTTGGGAGACAGCTTGTGCAGGTCGTATTTGTACAATACTACACAGAGCTTACCAAGTGCAACAGTCAATGGTTACATGAAATGTAAGTCAGGTGAGTGATACATTACCCACTCATACCTGTCAACTCTCATGCCTGGAGAAAAAAAAAAAACGTGATTTTTGCAGTCGTTCCACATCTACCTCCCAATTTCATAATATCTCACAATTTTTGCAGAGTACTCCTGATTATTACATTATGGCTATTGATTTTCGTTTCTCCTAAAAATATCCTACATAAATAGATACATCTTATGCAATCCAGAGAAGCCATTTTCTATTTTATCACCCGTGAATACTGTCGTGACAAAATAATTATTATCACACTACGAAGAATGTTTTTCCTCAGTAAACATAATGTTAAGTTTATAGTGATGTCTAACACTGGGGCATCATGCCTCAGACATCATGTCCCACCCAGTCACATTGTCCTAACACCAGGCTGACCAGTCGATTTGTGGACTTTTTTTAACCCTACTACAATAAGAAAATCAGAAAATAATCCACAACAAAAAATAAACTACATCAATAAAATTATCAATTAGTTTCAATCCCAAGAAAGATCACTGTGAATGCCCCATCATGTTCAGTCCCACCAAAGAAACTTACACCCGTGTATACAAATGTTAATTATCATCATTAAATTAAAAGAAGGAATGAAGAAATATTCCATTCAGCATATGTGTCCTCAAAAAACTAATTCAGAATAAATATGTTATTTAATAAACAATGTCAAATGCCTTTCAAGTTGAGAATAAGGAAGTAAGGTGGGATATAAAATGTGGGAAAAATAGATGCTACATGTATGGTAGTTTGAGACTGTGCATCTACAACATAACAGGACATCATTTGCCAATCAGTTGCTGGTGCTAACATAGCACACACTGTAGAACATGGTTTCTTTGAATTAAAGTCGGATGGCTAATCCTTTTCACAAGATAATTGCAATGATAAGGATTAACTGTTCATCACACTGGCTTTCTTGCTTGTTTACTTAAGACTAACCTTTCGCTATTGTGCAGTTGGTCACAGCTGATCAGAATATGAAAAGAGGGTACATCTTGGGAGAAAATAAGGTGCATCAGAGAGAGAAATGGCATGTCCTTTGAGAATTTCATGCGTATTGGATCCAGAAGATCAGTCAATATTTTGGGAAAACATGGCTTAAGAAATGCTGCAAAAAACCTCCTGATTTTTTTGCGCAATCTCCTTTCTTTTTTTGTTTTCACTCTCCTTACTTGGCTTTTGAAAAGTTGGCAGGCATGCCCACTTGGGCCTTTTGTTATCGGGAAAGTTAGTAAGCAGGAATGATAGTAGTGATGTATGGAAAGATGGAACATTCCTAGGATCTATCATGAATAACAATACATGGCCCCTCCACAGAATCTGTCAGGGATGCCAAAAGTATCAGGATATATATATATATATATATATATATATATATATATATATACGCCACATTCTTTAAATTATTGCTTCTCCTCTTGTGAAGGACAGCATACCTGATACTGTAATTATGATACTCGTAATATAATTATCATAATTATGATATTTTGTCTTTTGATTTAAAAACTTTCTGAAAATGTACTTAAGATGCCAATGGCATAATTAATATGTGTAGTATTTAGTTCCCTTATTGTGGATAAGATGTTGATGTAAATTTATCTTTCATTTCATGGTGCTTTACTGGTCTTTAGATCTAATGGTCATTGACCATTTTGTTCAAATCTTTTCTTACTTCTGAACTACCTCAGGATTGCCACAAAACATTACACATTATTTCATCTCAATGCCTAACAAATGTATTGGAAGTCATACCATTGGAGCCTTGGGAACCACTCTGAGCACAATTTTGATAGAGCATGACCTGGTGAACATTCCTACTAAGCTGGATCCAAACTGGCACAGCAGATTTTTCAGAGTTTAACAAAAGGCTTAAGTGGGCCTGTTGTAACTCACCTGGATAGCTCAACAGTTGATCATTTCACTAAGCAGTCTTGTATAGTATTGTAAGAACATATGCATCCTATCTCATAAACATTATATTGTCAGTCTGATGTTTTACTATGGTCTGATCAAAATTACTTCCGAGAATAAAGGCATACTTTATTTGCTTTTAATTTTGCCCATAATCACAATCATCCAAAATCTTCAAAATTTAAGTTGACAAAGCTTAAATTTATTGTCTACAAAGTCGTGTCTTTCACATGAAATATAATTCACTTAATTGCAAATAATAAGTGAATTATACTTTTAATGTTGAAATGTCATAAATTAATGCACAATACATGTGATAACATAAAAATGACCAATGTTTCTTTAACTTCAACATGGCACTACAAGTAACTGTCAAACATACCAAACTTGCTTCTAAATATATAAGAATTTCAAATGAGGCAGATGCTTTAGAAATAATTCTCTGCAAATAAATACATATTTACCAAATATTTAAGAATTTTAAATGTGGCATTATATTAATAATTCTCAGCAAATTTACGAATCTAAGACATGGTTTTTACAAGAAATATGTTCTTTTAGTAGCAAAATCAGTATTAGAAAAAAGACAGTTACTAATAAGCACAAGTCTATATTTATGGAAAGAAATTTGGTTCCTAATTACAATATTGCACATAGTTTTTTCTAGCCTGCAACTGTACATTTTCTCTGACAGTATTTATATAAAATATTTATTTTCTTCAAGTTACAAATTGCAAACTATGCATTGTAATCCACAAGGTGTATTATTTTGATAATTTTAATATTTTTGACTCTTCAACTGACATTTACACAACTTGCATTTGAAAATGTATTTTTCTTTCCTGCTGTTTAAAATTACTGCAAAAGAAGAACTCTGGAATACCAAACCTGTAATTCTCATTGGTCAGTATCACAGATTACTTCCCTTCTTTCAATTTCATTTAGATAGTAATTTTAAGCAAAGAAAGTTTAAATTGCATTCTATTTTGTAAGTTTATAACTGCACTAAATTTATTTTGTTTGCCCAGATCTTGCTTATTTAAGAACTCTTTGGGCATCTTTGTCTTTTTAGCAAATTTAACACAATCAGATCAACAATAGTTTCCACGAGTGGTAACATGTTCAGCCATCAGCTGTAAGATCACCTAATTAGTATGGATGGATTTCCTGAACTCGTGAGATTTCTTGATCATTTAAGCCTGTATTCAAAGTTTAATTAATACACTGATCAGAAACATGACCTTGTGTCAACAGGTTCAGCTAACTATCACATGCAAGATCATCTCATTAATATGCATAGATCTCACTCAATATTGAACTCATCCAAGAGCTTGATAATATATATCCATATTCCTGGTTGGATCAAAATCAGATCAGAAATAATTGCTTCCGTAATGCTAATGAACTCAGCCAATGAGATGCAAGATAACATCGTTAATATAGGTGGATCTCTAATTATTGAACTTTTGACAGGTTCTTTCCGATATAAATACATATTCCATTTTTTTATTAAAATCAGATTAGAAATATGGACTACAGAGCGGTTAACAAGCTCAGTGAATTGGACGCAAGATCAACCCCCTGACACGCACTGATTCTGCTCATGTTCAAAATCGTCAAAGATATTTAGGATATAAACCTACGTCCCAAGCCTGATTAAAATCAGGTCAAAAATGTGTAATCTTGATTGGTAACAAGCAAATGTTGATGAACACGGACACATCAACATACACCAGAAGTTCATTAGGTCTTATGGCACGGTAAGCTAAAAATAGCAATGCTGATGGATGTTGCACAACAGATGACATGGCACATGCAAGGTCATACCATAAATCCATTTGGATTTGCAGGTGAGCTGATGATGGAGTTTTTTTCTTCTGCATTTTACTTCACAACCAACAAAGACCACTGTGCCATTACAATGTCACAAGGAACACATTGCCGCACCATTCAATAGTAAATATCGTTTATGCCTCAGTGGTGATTCATCTTCTAACATACTGCACAACTTGAGTTGATCGCTCTTAAATGCAGAGATGAATCATCAATGTAATATACATGTGTGTGTATATGTATATATATATATATATATATATATATATATATATATTCTATTCTTGTGCAAGTAAGACAAAATACATGTAAATATCTATGTGTGTTCTTTGTTTTTGTGCAAGAGTGAACTTTTTTAAAAAGGTTATCAAAGGTCAGGACTTTTTATGCACTGTGATGCAGAGGTCTTCCAAGAGTAGGAAACATATTAACTGTGTATTATAAAAGTTCCAATACAGACCACACAAGAACCAAGTAAAATTAGGTTTACATTGTAGTTCCTGTGAATAGGCAGTAAAGCAGTTGCCATCTTGCTGCATGATATAAGCAATAATCAAAACAAATTCGATGAATACTCTGACATTTATTGACAATTTTCACACTTAAAAATGATTTCACATACAGAAGTTGGTGAAAAGAAGAAACATAAATGAAATTGAAATGAACTATTTATCATAATGATACAAGTGGAAAAAAGATATTTGTCGTCATGATCATGCTACTCAAGTTTTCACTTAACACTTCTCATCGCCTTTCTCTTGAACAGCAACCAAACATTAAATGATTTTAAGAGTTGTACTTGTAAAATCTATATTATTTCAATGAATAATTTGAGGATGATTCCTTAAATATTATGTATTTTACATTCATTTTCCTGGTCAAGCGGAAATATTTCTCAAACATGATCATGATGACTATGAATGAATTGTACACATATGCTGGGCATAATCGTTACAAGAAGATAAAGAAATGAAAATTGAGGGATGATTCCAAACAGCATAACATATATTAGAAAGATGACTTTTACATCTGTTTATATCCTAATTGGCATCATTCTTTCACGGGCAGAATGTTCCAGCATTCAGTGACTGCACTATGTTCTATATTACTTACCTGCATAGAACATGCACATGATTGCAAACAGTACTGACCAACATTTGCAGTCACATTATGCATTAGTGCAATATGGTACACCTTATTCAATGTTAAAAAGGAGGAAATGTTATTCATGAAAAAAGGCCAATTTTGATTGCATTCAGAGAAACATGCTTTGATACTGAAATGCCCTTGAATATTGTCTTTGCTTTCAACTTAACAACATTTATCTCTTGAAATTTAAAATACACATTCAAAAAAGTTAAAAGGTTAAAAATCATCAGTCACTGCTAATTAAACGTTTGTGCAATACGATTTGTTCATTCTGTTCTACAGCGTCTATTTAAACAAACTTTTTGTCTAAATCCTCTTATTTTTGGAAACAGATGCACAAAACACTCTAGAATAAAATGGAGGAAATAAAACCCCATGGGTACCTCAAACAGTACATTATATGCATGCTATGGATTTATTAGTATTCTATGTAGGAACTAGTAGGACATGGATGCCTGGAGACAAAGAACATGTCCCAATAACCTTCACCTTTGCTTTGGTCAAGGTATGTAGTCAACCGAATTTACTGTGCAGAAACCAATAATTTCTTATGAGATTTAAGTTGACCTTGACCTTTAACCTTCAGACCCCAAACTCTAAGTCATTTCATTACCCTAAGCACAAGTCATTCGCAACATTGGTCAAGGAATTTACTCCTGAACAAACGTTACTTTGCCAAACCCAGTTTTCTTCCAGTTACAATGAACCCGACTTTTAAAATTATTACACCTCATCATTACCTTAAGGGTAAGTCCTCCATGAACTTTAGCCAAGGTAAACGGTCTGGAACTGGAACCATTTTCTACTTAGTGTTCACAGTGAACTTGACCTTTGAGCCTAAAATCGATGAACTTCTTCCTTAACTATGAGTGCATGCCATCCACAATGTAGAAATAAACTAAACATGCAGAAACAATTTTTCTTCTTTCAGTCATTAATCTTTACTTTCTGACTCAATGAACAAGGCAAACACAAAGTTTGTTTGTTGTTATTGTTGTTGTATGACAACCAGTATATTGGTGGAGGAAAAATCCCAGAAAACCACTGACCCACAGTAAGCTACTGGCAACCTTACTCTCATACCCACATTGACCGAGTCCAAGACCTGAACCCACATGGACAAAAGTGAGATGTAAGTGATCACAAAGTATGGTCCCCATATGTGAAGCAGAATTGAAGTTATTATACAGAAATCACATTTCTTCTTTCAGTCATGGTGATCTTGATATTACTTTACTCCAAAAATTAGAAAGTTTCTTCCTGCCCCAAATTTTTTTTTGGCCTAGAAAAGTTTGGTACAAGTAGGTTGTGTAAAACTAAAGTTACTGTGTGGAAACAATAATATCTAATGCTTTTTGTTGGACATATAAAAAGTAAACAAATCAAATCAAAAGTGCATATATATATATATATATATATATATATATATATATATATATATTTATTTGCATGCTTAAAACACTTCTTATCCATTGAATGACCATTGCCTTGTCCATAACGTACGTGAAATGTATAAACATATTATCTTGGAAGGCAATGATGGAAGAAAATCAATGGTCAATAGATTTTCTACAAACACCATATATCTCACTTTATTTCAGCAACTACAAAACAATACAGAAATAATTAGGATTGTTTTAATTTTTCATGGTGTCATTTGTGTATTATCTAGCAGAGTATACAGAAATGCATTATTCAACTGAAAGATGTATTCATTATACCAATGCCTAGTATGCAGACTCCATGTGCGAAGATTAATGGAATGTCTCTCCAATACAAATTTTGTTTTGTATAAAAATGTGTGTTGTTTAAGTTACTAGTTATGTGGACAAAATCCACATCCTGATGGGTACAGATGACTGATTTCACACAAATTAATCTCCTTCAATCCTGACTATTAAAACAAATTTCTAATTTTAGTTGTTCAACTGCAGAGGACAAAATTAGTTGTTACTGTTGTGGGTTTAACTCTTTTTTTTTTCTTCAGCATATGATAGGCTATGAACATGACAACCCGTATATTTGGTGGAGGAAAACCCCTGAGAAGAACCAATAACCTGCAGGAGGCTACTGGCAAACTTTTTTCACATTCCCATGTTAGCCGAACCCAAGATTCAAAGCCTCGAGGACAGAGGTGGGATGGCACTGATCTACGCTTATACTACTTGGCAATCCAGTGCCGCCACCTAATTAGTCAACACAACAGAATTTCACCAAAAAAGTTCTTTTGCCAAGACATATAAAAAAAATGTCTATCCACCTTTCACTGAACATGAATGTTACAGTTTTGTTATGCATACAGCAAATCATATGTGCAGAATTTTCACATGCTAGCTCAGGAGGGATTCATTAAATTTAGCAGGGATTTCACACAATCGCACATCCTGGACAAAACACCAATAAAATCATACAATGAGAATTGATTGTGGTCTCCCAGTGTAGTACAAGACAAATCTAGGTGTGTTGTTTTGCTTTCTGGATTTAAAACCATTTTGCAACATGCAACTGGCTATACATGGCAGCCTGTATATTTGGTGGCGGAAGAATCTGGGAAGAACCATCGACTCATAGAGGCCTCATCTGTAAATGCTTGCACCCTAGACAACTGGTCACCCAGGGCCCCAGTCGGTATTCACAACACAAACATGATAAGGAAAATAAAATGGGCACTGTTATGTATTATGCCAAAAGTTACACATACTGCTTTTAGAAAGGCATTGTTTTATCTACCCATGCGTCATGCGTCAAATACGCAGAATTTTCCAATTTGATGCACAAAAGTCGATGACGGTACGAACATTGATGCAACCCAATGTTATGTTTTGCTGATTAACACAAAACAAAGGTTTGGTCTAAAAATCGTCGCCGGTACGTAAATTGACGCACCCAATGTTATGTTTTGTTGATTAACACAAAATAAAGGTTTGTTCTACCTACTTCATTGGCTAGATTACAACTCACTCAACAGAGAAAACTCGCGCACATCATTTTCTTATGCTGATGTTATCATCACACATGGGGTTACAACTGAGTATGGAGCCTGGAGCTGACCTTATGTGACCTGTAACTGTCACATCATTTGTAGCAACAATATGTTAGAATCATAAATCACCATACACAAGAAAGAGGCGAAAAATAAACATGTGATTTTACTGTGATTCTCATGAGAAACTATTATTTTATGTGAATCCTTGTCATGCTAAGAAGCAACAATTTCCATTCCCTCAATTGTATGCCTAGAGTTGTTCCAAGATAATATCAGTATTTGAATGAAAATGGGATCCAAGGCAAAAAACTTAAAATAGATCCGAAACAAATGAAATTATCATTTGGACCACGTTTTTACAACCGATCATCGATAATAGTATTGTTATCGAACCAGTGGAGCCTTCATCATCTAAAGATGAGGTAACGGTTACTCGCAAGGTAAAACGTAATTTTGTGCAGCAATGGTTGAAAACATACAGCTGGCAACATTTTTAAAAACAAGGTAAGTCGAGTGAAGAATGTGACAGTGAAGACGCCTTTATGTTTTGCCATATATGTACAGAGGCTAAAATAAATCTTGATGACCAAATGTGCCAAAAAAACAAAAACTTTCAGAACAGTGCACTGGGAAGGCATGCTGGGTTGCCAGAAAACAAACTGTTGATTGAAGGCAGAGGTTTCGCTAGGATTTTAAAACAAGGAGTCCAGGTCTCCCATTTTGGTAAAAATAGGAGTCACACCAGCAAAAGTTGCAGTCCCCTCCCAGAAAACTATGCAAATTAGAAAAACTATTGGTTGCCATCGAGTTAAATTTTACATTCTTAATATTGACATAGCTCTCGTTTGTCCAACAGAGTGAGACTGAATTTTGTCAATCCAAGGAAGGTCTTATTCCAAGCACTAAGCTAGGCATCACAAACTTTTCTTACATTTGGCTACTGTCCCATCTGAACTTTCAGTTGTAGCAACTTAGCTCTCTTCTGAATCTCATTATAATCTTCGTCAGTCTGCCGTTAACTCCAAAATATTATCCAAATTTGTGAATGGCATTTTGTCCAAGTCTCAACATGTCTTGATTCCGAGGTCACGTGCACTGCTTATTCCGCTACACTCGGAAATGAACACAATTATGAAACCTAAAGTTGTTTACTTTATGTACTCCTATAAATGACCACAAGTACATCTCTGGGTCTTTCTGCCTCTGAATTCAATCACTGTAAATATCAGTATATTTTCCCACCCAGCTGCCAGTTAAAGCCTTTGAACTTGCTGCCCAGCTAAATGAATCATGTTCTTTTGACGTACTCTTATAATGGCAACACGTACATCAGGGGGTCTTTCAGCCACTAAATTCTGTCATTGTAATATCAGCATATTTCTCCACCCTGCCACCAGTCAAAGTCTTTGAACTTTCTGCCCAGTCATTGCACCATGTTCTTTTAATGTACTCTTATAATGATGACACGTACATCAAGGGGTCTTTCAGCCACTGAATTCTGTAAATGTAAATATCAGCACAGTTAAGTGATCAATACATTTTCTCACTAAGCAGGTGGCTGAAGCAGGACTAGAAAGTCTTTGAATTTTGCCGCCCACTTATTACATGTGTACGGAGGACTCCCGCCTAAGTGATTTTCTACGTGCCAGATAAAAAATTGGCATCCAAATATGCGTGATTCAGCATTTCCGAGACCTCTGGAAGGTTCACAACACCAGGCAGATTTTAATGCAGTCTTACAAACAAGACATAGCAGCGATAGTGCTACTTAAGTGTGTACATTGGCTGAGTGTAAAAGACATCCCTTTTTTTAAAATACAAATCTCTTCTCAATTTAATACACGACTAAACAGCTAAAGAAATTGATGTCATTGGTATTTTGAAGAATTCTGCCATTCAGTATGACTTGGCTACTACCTGTTCAGAGGTACTGGAGAGCCTATCAAACATTGTTGAGGATAGTTTATACGTGACCTGCAAAATTTGTCATTTGTGACAGTAATGGCAGATGAAAGTACTGACATAGCCAACAATAAATGCCTTGTCATATATGCTCAGATTATTTCTGATGATATGAAACCATCAACAAGATTTTTAACAAATATAGAATGTTCAGATGTTTCTGGCAAAGGAATTGCCTTATTGGCTTTAGTCACATTATAACACTAATTTTTGTTATGTATTTAAACAATATAATTATTTTTTAAAAACTACTTTAGACTGATCATCAGCCTGAATAGGACTCATAGGTTTGGATTTCGACTCAGTTTTTTGCCTTGATGAGTCAGATGACTTACATGAAGCCATTTGTAGATAAAACACTGGAAAGGGTTCAGTTAGATCTACTAAATGTGAGAATTCAATTCATTGTGAAAATATACCATACAGTTATACATACTCCTTTACAAATCGAGTCAAACTGCAAATAACATAGACCATGATCTGCCATCACGTAATGCACCTGCAGATCAGGTCCGTATCATCTGTTCTGAATAGTCCCAACAAAATGAACAAACGCAGATCTGCTGGTGCAGTTTGCAGTCGGAATTGTGAGAAGTATACACAGTAAAAAAAAAAAAAAAAATGAACACTAGTACATCTGGTTCTGAAAAGAACATGGTCTGAATGGCAGGTCTTTTTTTAAAAAAAATTTTTTTATGCATGTATCTGATGTTTCACATCCTGAACTTTATTATATGAATGTATACACATAATGACACAAAAAATGGAATCCAATGAATGAACTATGTTAAAGGACAAAATTAACCATACAAAAACACTTATACACATTTAAAGCTGATTGATTAAAAAGTCAAACCACTGACAATAGCAGTCTAACCAAAGCCAAGCAAAGACTAACTAGCAAAATTAAACAAATTCTTGACTTTAATTTTTTTCTTCTCAGTATTAAACAGGAATACACTATGATGTATTTATTTGTTTTAATTAGTTTAACTTTTGTGATTTAGGCAAATGTGTCATTTTGATTGGTACTTCATTTATGGATAAGATTCTGATGGATGTCTCTTTGCCGTAAAGGTGGAGGATACATTTGCTGTCTGGGAATGGTGTCGTTCACGTCATAATTTCAAGCAACCACAAAGGTATCCCATAAAATAAGTGCATGATGGTACTGTATGATCGTTTTTCAACTGTTAATGGCCATGACACTGTATTTTCTAATGTGCATGTAGGTACAGTTCCTCACGACTTGGCAACAGTACAGTATTTCTCTTGGGATGACCCAGGGTCCTGTCTTGAACAGTGTAACCATCATCAGAGTGCCATTCCACTAAATAATACACCATGCAAATCCATCAACTGAAGGATCTGCCACATGCGTATCCCTGGGCTCTACAAATCGGAGGGGGGGTGAGGGGGGTGGTTGCAAGGGGGACTATTTCAGTGGGAGCATAGCTATGTGCTTCAATGGCACTGTTACCTTCTTAAAATCAATGTATATTAAATGAAAAATAGCAAAAACAAGTTGATTGCATATTTAACATTAAATTTTTGACACAGAACAATGCATTAGTACATGAATGATTAGCTTGAATTGCTAATTTAAACGTCGATACATGTTATATTTTTCACTCGCTGTCTAATTAGATTGCATCCATAACATTGAATCCAAATTAATTCCATCAAAAATATACACAAACAAGAATACATTTCAAGTAATTTCAGCATAGATCATGATGTGTTTGAATTTAATGCCCCCAAAAATAATCCAAAAATAATGTTATTGTTTTGGGTTTAATGCCATTTCTCAACAACAAGACAGGCTATACATGGCGGCCAGTATAACTGGTAGAGGAATGACCCAGGGAAAACCCCGTAAGAACCACCGACTCATGGGAAGCTACTGGCAAGCTTTCTTACATTTTCACATTGGCCAAGCCAGAGACTCGAACCCACTCCAACAGAGTTGAGATGGCAGTGAGCGGTAAGGGGTGTGTGTGCTTTAGACCACTCGGCCACCTGCCTCCAAAGTCTAATATAATTTAAGGTTCAGTATGTATAAGTGTCAAGTTCATTAAGCAGTGCCTGTATAAATTTTGTTGAACTCGCAATTTTCTATGCTTAATTCCATACAAATCTGAATAATGTAGATAATACCTTCTACTACAATATGAATTATTCTTAGCAAAAGCAGTCCTTTTTCTTTTTCAGGGAATAGATTCACTTGTTGATTGACAGTGTGTAATTTATCTAAGTCACATGCACATGTTAGGGCTTTCCTGACTTTTGTCACATTTAAAACCTTCAAGAATAAAACATATCTTGCCAAATTAATAAATCAAACTCTTGTTTATTTTGGCTATAAAACTTTTTAGTACCTCAAGAAATCTGAAAAAATATTGTAAACTTTTTAAGAGCTACACGGCGATCCAAATTCATGTTACAACACAGCATGTTACAGCAGAGTCTGATCATAAAATGTTTCAAAATGGGGCAGCAATGTTGGCATCATCAATCACCAAAACTGCCAAATGCCATAAAATATTCATACAATGATTTATTTCAATAAAAATAACAACAGCAACTGAAAATCTCAAGAACCTCTTGACTGCCGAGATAAAGTGCAAAGTCGCTACTCACAACAAGTGCAACACAGTAATACAATTTGAGGTTTAATTTATGAATAATTGGACACAGTAAATTGATAATTTAGCATTAAATCCAAGAATCATTAGTTGGAACTCAAAATAGTTCTGAAAGAGAGGAAATTGTTGATTACATTGCTGGTAGGTAATCAAGAGGAAATTGCTAATTATGTGACTGGAAGATAATGAAGGCTTCAGATAAATGACTGCAAAATGCACAACAGAAAATTCCAAAGTGCAGTACTTTCAGGGCAATCTAAATATCTGTGTTTTATGGAGCCAATTTGATGACGGGGGTCAATCAGAGGACCAATTTAAGGTAAAACTGTTTATTACTTCAGGAAATTCTGGGCCAAACTAGTGGTACATGGCAATTTCACTGAAACAAGCTGGTGTATGTGAAAATATGCCAAGGTTTATTGCCAGGTGGTACAAGTGTACCATACGAGAATTTCTAAGTAAAATTAAACAAGAGATTTCTCATGGATGATGTAAAATGATTACAGAACATGATTTACACTATTCTGTTTACAAATATCTTTTAAAGATAATACATTGTTAAAAAGAATTTTAAAAAGTTAACAAATTATGACACACAAAATTGGAAACATGATTGATCTCCTGAAACATAAAAATCTCAAAATGTTGATTATAATATTCTGTTATGAAGACCTTCAACTGAAATGTCATGTGTAGCTTTACTCCAATAAAATTCATACATGAACTTTTATAATATTCCAGTGGTCCATAAACTTATAAAATTAAAAACAATATCTATTTTTGTTTAATAAAAAAAGCATATCAATCAAAGCAAGTCAAGCTGGTCTTGCTGAATATTCTGAAAATTGTAAAACTAGCCTCAGTGATCTGAAATCTTGTATGTCTCTCATAATGAGTGGGAACAACTTAAATTGACCCACAGACAACCACTGACTAATTACTGTTGTGCCTATTATCAGTATTTATTGTGGACTACCGCCCGATCAGATGAAGCACGTAACACTAATTATGTAATCGCATCTGTGCCACTGTTTACAGGAGTCGTGTGACTACTGACACAAGAACCTAAGCAGTTTTCACTGTTACATCTGAAAATTCAGGTTATACATTAGGCAATTTCTCTTTCAATTTTAGAATCATTTTCAATATATTCATTGCTGGTCTTGTATTAAATTGGGGGGGTGGTGAAGGGTATACAAGCAAGAAATTCATGAAATTTTTAGTTTAATGCTGTGCATGAGAATCATGACCAAAGGTCAATTAAAATCAAGCGCGTCTATTTTTGACACTTTTAGCCGATATCCTTAAATTGTGTCTCTAGAGTCGGAGATAAGAGACTTGACTACCGTATATACATGCTTATAAGTTGAGTGAAAATGCAAACAACAAAGATCTTGATCTTTCGTAGAATAATGCGCCCGCCGATCAGGGTCTATGTTGTTCATACTACTGATTGCTCCTAACAATCTGCAGAGACCCAGATCTGCCAGCATGTTATCTGGGTCTGTGCAGTTTGTAGCTGGACTCGTCTTATGAGCAAGTAAAGACAGTATTAAAAGTCTGTAAAATAATGATGCACTTTTTCCGTCTAAATTTTGAGTTTAGAGTACACTGTGAATCAAAAGGTCACCGAAGGATCCTCTGGAAAGCTGTCTTGCTCAATGGGCTTCTTGACCCACAATCCCAATCCAGATTTCTGGAATGCCTGGAATAGCTGCAGTTTAGCTGCCTGATAATCTGTCACCACGGCCTTGGCATCGGAGTACAATGATGGTTTCTTGGCGGCATCCTGGTTGATGAAAGACACCACTTGGCCATACAGTTTCAAGAAGCACTTAAACATGGCTTGCTTACATAGCTGAGATGAGGAGCCTTGCTCTGTTTTTCCAGTTGTAGTGTTGATCACTTCCAAGGCTGAGTCACCAAGACACCAGTTGACTGCAAAGTTTGGTGCTTTGCCTGAAACATAATTTGTTAAAGTTATGTGTAAAGTATTTTCTTCAGATTATATCAAGAATTAGCAGGAACTGCCTAAAAATGAATCTAAAATCATACACAGTACTTTTTACATCTACGCTAATCAATCCTCTTCATTCTGTATTACCTCTATGGATATGTAGCCAGTTGAAACAGTATCTACTACTGTTATCAGACTGAATGCAGCTGAAACAAACTGCTTAAATCTGACTGCTCATTCTATTTTCCTAGAAGGCAGTTGGAATAATCACTGGGAGTTAAAATAATAAGTGCTAAGAACTGCAACTACCAGTATGTCCTGTCCATGTGGTAGCAATTTCAGTACCTCCTATGCACAGTAACACATGATGCACATTGGCTAATTTGGGGGCATCCCATTTCTAAGTATAAACTGTTTTGAATGGTACTGGCTTATGGAAAAGATGAAACATGTTTCGATGTAAAAAGATAAAACTATTTAAACTATTTGATTGTACTACAATTTATTTTAATTATCACTATTATAAAAAAGCCTGAATTTTACTTCTTTTGCACAACTTCTCCCCCTTTAAAAATTGTATTTTTCCTGGAGCTGCTCACAGAATAGAATCCTACAATCACACAACCTGCAAAACTGGAACAGTCTTCACTCAAGGTAAAATAACAGTTTGAGAACAAAGATATTCATCTGTACTTACTGACACTAATAAAAGTTAAAAAAATGTTTAGATTTCTTCTTCCTTTGATCTTGATCATTCTTTCTTTGGTCATGCAAGAAAATAACAATGTTTATAATTCAATGCAAGAAAACAAAAGTTCAGATCAAAATATTCGTCATTTCAGGTGTAACATTTATGCAAAGTCTCTAAACAATATTCTCTCCACACTGTTTGGTGTATAAGACTAAATGTCACACACGCACGAATGCACACGTGTGCATAGTGTAACCCCACTATAGCATGCTTCGTTATAGCATGAATTTGGATATAACAGCGTTTTGATGAGGCTCCCAAAAATTCATACATTTGTTCGTTCTTTTTTCAAAGTATGAAAGCTAATCTGTAAAGAGTTAATTATCATTTTGAGGAAGAGATTAGGTCTGAATTCAGATATAACATGATTGTAGCATGGCTCAAGAGATTTAACAATAATTTCACCAGGTTCTTAAAGACATGCAAAGTTTTGTGCCAAAATTAACAAGAGTCTGATTTAGTAATTGGGCAGGATGTGATGCATTCTTGAAGAAAAACTTGTCTCATAATAAACTCTTTCTTAATATGAAAAAAATGTTAAAAGTTTCTATAATTTTTAATATTCATTTCAAATGTGTCATTCCTCAATTTCTGACCCTGAACTGTGAACAATAAAAGCCAGTAAGTCTTTTCCAATTTTCTTCAATACATTCTGTGTAGAATTTTTCTCAAAGTCAAGATTCTCATGTGAATTAATCTCAGCAGTTGCTAATCATCAGTGTTAATCTCACTATTAAAGTTTTTACAATTATGAGGCAATGAAAATAAATTAAAAAAGCCCCAAAAATGAGAAAGCCACCAAATTGTGTAGATGGCTTTGTGGTGTTATCAATCATCACACAGTCAGCTGACCAATGAGCACTATTCTGAATCTCCTACAAAAATGACCCAGTTGTTCCTTAAAAAGTATTCTCGCTTTGGTTGTTCAAACACATAAGTGTCAAAGTGTTAATTACTGTGTATTTACAATGGATAAAAGGATACAGAAATTAGAAGCCTGAAGCCTGGGCAAGATTAAGTCCAGAGTTAAAGAAATACAATCAACTTCAAAATTTAACATCATAATTGAAGCAAACATTGTGATGGTCTAAATAAACTTCTCAACCAAATTCATATATCAATTAATTTACCTACCATTCTACTGGAAAATAATAGATTATCAATGCCTGCTCAATAATCCGTAATAAATATCAGCTGAAACAAGTTTATGGACCAAATTGGTCATTGCCACACATAAAACAACCCCCATTCTCTATCATCTTAACCTTTTTCATATATTTCAATACTTGTTAGAACAAAACCATTTAAGTTATGGATGTAGAGAGACTGGCTAATATAATCAAACATTCTGCTCCTTGCTGATCTGCAGTGAAGCAAAGTCATAGATATAAAACAAATGCATCAATGAATAGTTTTTTTTTTTCCTCTGTCCCTTAGAGAATGACTCAACATATTTTTAAGAAACTCACTCTGAACCCACACGATTGAATGGTTTATTCCTAAACTGAGTTCAAGCAGTTCACATGCAAACACACATGTTGAATTCTCATCACAAAAGCATTACTAGACAATACCTCTGACCCATTTTAGCTTGAGAAATGTACTATTCAAGCCTAAATACAGGTTTCCTTTTTGAAAATGTTTCTGAATTAACATTTTATTGTTGGTCAGAAACCAGACCCTTTGGACACAGAAAATATGAATGCTGCAAAAAACAAAACAAGATTCATATATTTGTGTGGATGTATTAGCAACAAATTAAATGGATTCAAATGGATCTTTTTTTAAATTATAAAAATTATGTTTCTTTACGCACATTTTTAATGAAATTACTATTATGAATATAAACATATTTGACTGGTGAGTACATATACACAACTATTTACACTTATGTTGCTGATTTCATACACATAAAAATAAATATTAAACTGTTTTAAGTACTTGCTTACAATGGAACAAGTTGATATTTAATATGCATTGATTTTAGATGGTAACTGTGCCAATTAAGGACACATTTTGCACCCACTTTTATTACCCCACCACCACCATTTTTTGATGCATGCATCATTTTTTTGGCTGACTTGGTTGGTCATAGCATGGTTCGGTACATAACAAGGTCACACTTTATGGATCTGTTATAGTGTAGTCACACTTTACAAACACAAACACAAGTCGCTTAAGATTTTCAAGAAGACCAATGTGATGACCATACTGTATGTCTGAGCTGCACCATTTATTTTTAGGACAAACTAGACATCACAATAAGTATTAGTGAAAACCCAATGTTGATATTACCATCCATTCAGAATTAGTAGCAATAACAAGATTCTCAAGTAGGTCACTGTGGCAGCCACAATGGATGTGTGAGCAATACCAATTTCATTTTAGACCAACCAGACATGATGAAAAATATTCTGGGGAAAATCCCACGTCAATATGGCCTTGCATGTAGTAGTGGCAATAACAAGATTATCAAGATGACTGCCATGATGGCCATACTGGATGTTAGATCTGCACCATTTTCATTCAGGACCAACTAGATATCAAAAGAATTCTTTAACTGAAAATCTCATTCTGATATCACCATCCATTTAGGTGAAAAGTGATAACAAGATTCTCAACATGGCCATTTTGGTGGCCATACTGTTAAATCAAACAGCACCATTTTCATTTAGGACCAACTCGACTATGGCGTAAGTGTGCATGTAAAGTTTCATGGCAATCATCCAGGTACTTTAGGAGGAGCTGTAATAACAACCTTGTGCAGATGAGATGATAAATGATCAATAAATATCATCCCATAAGCTCTTCTGCTCTGTAACCAGTAGAGCTAAAAAAAAAAAAAATCCCTCCTGAAAATTTTTACTTTTTTTATTTTCCAGTATCATTTTAAATTTTGCAGGCAAATTTGAACTCTTATTTCTGTTTTTGCTAGTGTTCTCATCCTTTGGCTAGATGAGCTTTGTTTAGAAAATAAATGCCCATTAATGACAGCCAAACTGGATTCAATGCAAGTCCCATAAATAAATAGATATACCTTTTCATAAGCATGCTTTTTGAGTATCCCAGTGCATAGATGCCAACACCGAGAGGTATAAGCATAACTTTTGTTAATATAAGGGGCAAAAAAGTATACTCTGAGCACAAAAAGTGTAACCTATATATTACTAGTACCAATATTAGTGCTGCTATTTCATTGAGGCTACGACATCCAAGCCAAACATGGACATATTTCTACAACTAACCTGGATCTGCAGGTCAAAATATTTGGAAAAAATAAGGCCAGTTCCATATGGATTAGAATCAGAATACCAAACAAAACAAAATGAAAAATTATATGCAGCACTCACTACACATCCAACTTTTGAAGAATCTTAGTGAGGTCCATTAATTCTGTATGATGAAGTGCTCAGCTGGAGTGTTGTATTGCATCAGTCTCATATGATTTATTTTTTTTACAAATTTGTAAAGCGGGTTGATTTGTCCTTTTTCTGATTGAACATGTTTTTAAATTTAAAAAGACCCATCTGCTCTAAGAATTATCATCCACAAGTCAAACCATATAAGCCTGTTAGTTTAATATCTGACGCCATTTTCTTTAAAAGTAGACTTTTGTCTGCTATCTGACTTGAATATCAAGATAATGAATCTGCAAGGGATAGTTTCAAATTAAAGAAGGCCATCTGTTTTCTTGGAAATGAGTCATTTACTGCTGCTATAAATAGAAACTTTGGAAATTATATATAAGTCTATGCTCGACAAATTAGCTCTTACACTATTCTCATGCAGCAGTCTTTCTTTTTGAAATATTCTCAACTTTTTAATATCACTGGAATTAAAAAGATGTTAATATAAATGACAAACACAATTATTTATTGCTTTAATTTTATTTTTTATTTTTATGTACCAGAAAAGCGTAATCCATACACAGGCAAGCATAAGATGTAATCTGGTCAAAAAAAGCATAACGATTATGCCAAATGCATAATGGTTAGGAAACCCATGTGGAAAGGTTAACAAGTTTATAAAAAATAACAAACTACTATGCAATAATATGTGAATACTGCATCTCCCTATTAGCCTATATGTGCTTTAATAGAGTTGGTAACAATTAAGGTCCGATGAATAAATGATGCATTCATTCCTCAAGTTTCAGAACCTTGAATTTTCCTTCAACAAAAAATAACCATAATTATTAGTTTTCATCATGAATTATCTGCAGCATCTATTCTCTGAATCTGTGCCTCCATCTATTACCTATTTAAAGTCTTATGAAATGGTTTCTTATTATTTACATTTTTTTCTCACATAAAGAAACTATATTCTATGTACCATTCGATCATACTGGTAAAGTACTTTTCTCCCTAAATAAAAATTTTATGAATATTTAATCCAGAACATTCCGATTTTCTGAAACCTCACCAATATATTTCAGAATAGGGAGTTTTAACTAAATAATCTTTGATTTCACAAAAATACTGAATAATCGGCATATCTGAATCTGATCTTGAACTAAAAAAATTATGATTCAAAACCCCTCGACTTGGGGTCTTCAGAAACTAGGTTACCACTACACATTTGTTAATGTATAACACAGGTTCAACTGTGGTCTGTGTAGAACCAGATCTTCCATTGCTTGATGTTCCAGTAGATTAGAACCTATACTGTTCTGGCTACTTAAGAATTAGAGGCAACATATTGGGGTCAACAATCATTAATAAGAGCTGCATTTTCTATGATGCCCTAATTTTACCTGGCTGGCGACTCTCTGGATTGTTAATTCCACTCAGAAAAGGCCGATTGATGTGGTACAATGTTGGCAGGTTTTCAATGTTGTTGAGTCTAGCGTACACAGCTCGAGATAGATGGTCACCATGGTACAAACTGCCCAGGATGATGCTGTCCAAATAGACTGGTTTGATGAAGTGACTCAGAAGGGCACCTGTTCAAAAGAAAAGAATCAACAACGTGTGATTAAAAATTGCTTCAGGATGTACATGTATGTAGCATTTTACATCTCAGCACATTTAGTGACTACTGTATATGGTTCCAACAAAAGGTAACTGAAGAGAAAATGTCAAATGAATTTTACACAAATTTAAGAACATATAACCTACTAATTAAATGTAAACACAAAGTACAAGTATAAACTGTAAAGATGCTGTAATATATCTGTGTGTGTGGGTGTGTGTGTGTGGCGTGTGTGTGATAAAAATACATGTAATTCGTATAAAATCCTTCAAACATATGGTCACATTTTTAATATACAAAAGATTTTCTTGGATGGTACATCATCCTTCAGTTATTTCATTTACTTCACATTATGATACTTCTGTCTCAGAGACTAGAACTCAACACACTCTACAAGAAGGTGTTCCACTGTAATTAGACACTGGCATGGTATGCGTTTTGGTCAAGGTTCACACTTCAGGAGGCATGCACATATCACGGATGTGTGTCCAATACAAATTTGGCACAGTACCATCTTGTGATTTGTTATTTCATGAAAATCATGTCTCTTAAGTGCCATGTGTTTTAAGATTTGTAATTAATATTTGACACTTCTGATGCTCGAAAAATATGTTATTAAAGAACCACAGGTGTCTGAAGTCCATTTATCAGAGTTCATAAAGGTCGTCTCCTGTGACCACTTCTGATGTAAAGTGGCTTACAAACAACCTGAGGAGTTTAAATTATCTGAAAATCATTATCTTCACTTTTAGTCCCAACATTGATGCAAATGTGTCTAATGTTTCTACTGAGGCATACAAAGAGTTCTCTGATCCATCTAATAAAAATGATGAGTCATAAGCATCTTGTGCCAGTTTATTTTCATATTCATTTATGTTTACGCCCTTAATTTCCTTAATCTTTCAAACCATAATTCCTAAATTTCTGACACTAACACAAACAAATAAAGGGTGAGGGGATCCCCATGATGATAACCATCTCCAATATAAAAAAAACTGTCCTTCAAATCCATTTTAATCGCACATTTTAGCATGTATATATATAAATTTCATTTGTTCACCAAAAATTTAAAAAAGAAAGCACTTCCTTTATAAACATCCAATAGATAGAGTCAAAAACTTCTTCAAAATCAACTTTTAAAACTGTACCATTGGTGTTATTCTCTTCTGTAAAGGCATAATATCATATATCAGTCTGACTACCTCCCCCCCCTCCATAACTACCTTTCCATAGCCTTTTTGACTTTCATGTATTAATTTTGGCAAAAAGATTTTATTCTGCTACCTATTACTAATGATGCTTTTTTATAGGAAATATTTAACAAAGTAACTCCAATCGTCCAAAAATTCCCTACATTTATTTTCCTTTGGTAATAATTTGATAATTCGCTCCCTCTGTGTTACAGATAAAATCCCTTTTTTTTGCACCCTTGATTTATTGAATTTATCAAACACTGTATTAAATCCTTCCAAAAGAATTTATAAAATTCAATAGTGAATCCATCACTTCCTGGACTTTTACCATTCTCATGTTCTTTAGGCATTCTGAAGCTTCCGAAAGAATTATTTCGTCCTCTAATTGTTTTGATTCATCATTTGTCAATTTAGGAATCTCAAACCTCCCCAGTATATCATCCAGCTTTATTGTACTTATTATTTTCTTTACTAAATAATGTATCACAGAACTTTTCCAACTCATTCAAAATTTCGAACTGATCAGTGATTATTTGCCCAGACTCATCTATCACTTTTGTTATTATTTTCTTCATCTAACGTCTTTTTTCCAAGCTACAAAAATATTTCATTATTTTTTCTCCTTCTTCTATCCATATACTTTTTCATTGTATAATCATCCCTTTTTTTCATTATTTCTTCAAGCCAAATCTTCAAATTTTCAAGTACATCCGAACTCAAGATATTTTTTATGGTTTTTAATACATTTTCCTAATGTTCAATTTCCTTCAAAATTTTCTTTTCCTCTTTTTCTTTCTCTTTTTTTTTTATAAGTAGAATGTTTTAATGTGAAGGCGTGGATTTCAAATAAAAGGATTTTGAAGTGATCATCCGTAGTAGTAGTAGTAGTAGTAGTAGTAGTAGTAGTAGAAACTTCATTTCTTCTAATTTCTTTTTTACATTTTCAACATATACTTTGTCTTTTAGCAATGAGTTATTGAATTTCCAGAAACCTGGTCCCTTTTTGAATTCGGTAAATTCAAAGGTGAGTATCGTTGGGAATTATCAGACCTATAACTGGGACATACGTGTGTATTTCCTAATATCAACAAAACTTAACTCTATTTGTTTATCAAGAAAAAGTCTAAATGTGCCATTTTAAACAGATGTTTTTTTTTTCTGAATCCAAATATACTGTTTAATCTCAGGGTTATAAATTCTCCGTGGATCGCAGAGATGCAATTTGTTTTTCAGATCCAGTACTATGGCCTGTACGTTTGGAATATTTATTGTTTTGTAATTATATATGTCATCACAATCTTGAACTAAGTTCCAATCTGCACAGGTGACTGTGGTAGGATTTTCGTACTCCTTGACAACTGACTTGAATTCATCGAAAAATGTTGGAGAGTCTTCATTTTGGGCAATACACATTTATAAGTGTTATTTGGTGATTCTGAACTTCTTTGTCAAAAACAATTATATTTCCTTTGCTATTAATGAACTCTCCTGAAACTTTAAACTCTATGTTATTTGCGAAGAGTATTGCCACGCCAAGGGATCTGCTTGTACCAGAACATAACATTTATACAGGTATATCAAACACATTTTTTTCCTTAACAATTCAAACACTTCTTTTTGTTTTTGCCTATCTCAAGTCTGCTTGTATTTAAAGACAAAATACTAACCATTTTACATAAGATTAAAAAGAATAGTACCATTCTTACAAATATACCCATACGGCATAAATTGTAAATATGGTAATAAAGAAATACATACTGTGAAGAATCCCCTGAATCACCAAGCAAGAAAAAGATCATAAAATGTTTAAACACAGTGAGAGAGAATTAACGTAGAAGGCACAGAGATTACAAGAAAAAGCAACAAAAAGAAGAAAAAAAAACAAATCAAAATTCAAAGTGAAGGTCAAAAGCACACTTCATTTCAGATAGCAAACCACCGTGAATTAATATATACATATATACAATGCACACATGCACACATATATTATTAATATTTTTAACATATATATCCTCTCCATGGGGGATGCATGTTAAAACATCAACACACTTCCTCTGTGAATGTACTCAGTTTACCGTAGTATCTTTGCATCATTTGTGCCTTATTAACATTTATACTTAACTAATTTTAAAATAAAAATGAACATTTATACTTAACTAATTTTAAAATATAAATTAGTACTATAGTGATAGTGCATAAAGTTCCAGCAAAGATTATTGTAGTTAATTTTCATGTTTGTAATTAACCTGTCCAATATGCTTTTCTCAGTGTCGTACTGATACAGGTTTAACAAAATGGACAGGTACCCTGGGAGGCCGAGTGGTCTGAAGCATTAGCCTTTATGGATCACTCACACATCTCATCTCTGTCTGCGTGAGTTCGAGTCTTGGCTCAACCACTGTGGGTATGTGAGAAATCTAGCCAGTACCCTCCCATGGGGCAGTGGAATTTCCTGGGTCTTCTTCCACCAAAATATACTGGCCACCCTGTACAGCCTATCATGTGCTGAAAAATGGCACAATACCCACAAAATGAAACAAAACAAAATAAACAAATGTCTATGTGCTGTACACTGTATGAGTAACTCTGTATGTGACAGCTTTATACATTGAAAATTTATGCATTTTAAGTGACTGGATTCAACAATATTAATAAATTATACTTAGCAAATTTGGCCTTCTGTTTCCACATGTTTCGCATACTATGACAAACAAAGTGTCAACAGAGGATTGTATTTGCTTGTAAGTTCAGCACAGACCTGGATTTAGCTGTGCTAATAATTATACTGAACAAAATTAACAGTTAAATACATGAATGCATGCAAATACAAATGCAATGATGGAGTTAGATTAGGTGGAGCCGGCCTGCACATCTGGTAAACTCAGGACAGGTTTGGACCCTTGGCTCTTACTGAAGCTTTGCCACTGAACCCTGTCTGAAGTCTAGATAGCTTGACCCTTTGCCATGTCACTTTTCGCATCAAATGCCACATCCAACACCAAAATATGTACACAATAGTAATGAAAATTTTCAAGTCAATGTTGACCAAAAGGCTGAGTTTAACTTCCCTTTTTATTATAATTAAAGAATGCCCACCACACTAAAGAAAAGAAAAACAATTAAATCCTTATGTTAGAGTGTTAAAATAAAAACTAGCAAGATTATCTTATATGAATTCACTGTGAAAATCATACCTTGAATGCCAAGCAAATTCCATCTAGCTATCTTGTCGCTACAGGACATTGTCAGCAACCTCTCTCCTTGAAGAATTCCATCCCAGGTTTGGATTCCATCTGATGACTTCACAGGAATAGTTCCTTCTCCTGACTCGATCTTTGTGCGTAGCTGTCCACGAGCTCTGCGGTTGGGATGTTTGTCTCCTGACTCATCTTCAATTACAGATTCATGGGGAGAGAAAATTCTTGCATCCCCACATGGTGCTGTGCTGATGTAGAGGTGGAAACGGATTCCTTCTTTTAATCGAAACCCATGATCCTCAAGAGGTTCAAATATTGAACTGGCTGCACTGTTGGGATCATTTCTCATGTGCAAGCTGAGCTGAGAGTACAAGTATCTGATCAAAGACCTCCTTGCCAGGATTTCTGCATGGCAGTCATTCACAGCTAAGCCATGGTCACTAATATACTCCCCATTTATACACTTCGTACCTGTTGAAATACAAATCACTGAAGCATCATCCATGTCATATCCCCGTGTCATAACAATTCCTGCTAGAACTTTTCTCCGTGCATATTGACTTTTGAATCCATCAGTTAGAGAGGAAAGTTTTTCATTGACACGTTTTGACACAAGGTCAGCTAAGACTTGGGGGACTTCAGGGGCACCTTCGCTAAGCACAGGTTGTAAACCTAAAAAACAAATATTAATAAAATTTAAAAACTAGAAATGTGTCCATATGAAGTAGATGTGCCTGAAAATATGATCCAATTGAAGAGCAAAGCCCAAAGTCAGACAGGGGTTATAACTTGGTTAAAATTTACTCAAAACATGAAAATTTAACTTTTCCAAATTCTGTAAATGTAAAGCTTTGTACTAAATTTGGTTTCAATACATTAAGTCATTCAAAATTTACTGAGTGAAATGAAACTCATGATGAATGGAACAGGATAGGAAATGACATGACTGGATGGAGGGGCATGGATATCACATGTCTTCCCCTTCCATAGATACGACAGAGGTATTTAATTAATTTAATAATACAAAAAAAAGAAGTTCCTCAAAGGAATCAGTGCTCTACTTGCTCAAAATAATTTCAAGAAATCCAGGATAAGACTGTTTCTTATTTTTTAATTGCCAACCATTAATGATACAGTAAATAATTAATAACCATCTCTAATATTCTTGAACAATAACAAGATTTACAAGTGGGAGACAATGGCTGTCATATTGGCTGTAAGAGCAGCACGATTTTCACTTCAGAATAATTTACATCACTATGTCAATAATGTATGTGATAAGAAGATTTTGAAGATGGCTGCCATGGCGGCCAACTGGCTATATTGGACATAATTTTAGCACCAATTTTTATTTAAATGAACTAGACATTGTTGTAATTTTAATACAGACTTCCCAACAAAACCTTCTCAGAAGTGGCTGGACTGTTTTAAAACTGGTAATTTTACTCTAATCATTGGTAGCCCAGCTATATATATATATATATATATATATATATATATATATATATATATATATAAAAAGTTGAAAATGTAAGTGAAATTTGTGACTAGCAATGCAAATGGTGAGTTCCAGGGCAAGTTTCATCAATGCTGTAGTTTTCTGTCTCATCTGTCAACAGATTAAAGACATACAGAAATGTTATACTAGCAATTTCTGAGAAAATAAATCATCTTCCTATAAATTTCATGCAGGTATGGCCCAATTTAAGGGCATTCAAGTTTTCTACTCTGTCTAATAAGCGGCTACCCTATGCTGATACCACAGTGTTGGTGGATTCTTTCTCTATATGCAGTTGGCTCTGACTCTACAAATCCCCCAATATAAATGTCCAAATATTAAAAATGGGGGGGGGGCAAGGGTCAGAGGAAACTCAGGCTACTTTATGCTGAACAAGCTGTTGCAATATAATAATCAGCATGGAATTGGTGCAGGTAAAACACAATGCTCATATGACCAACCTTTAAGGAAGAGAAGCAACGGAATGATTTTCATTCAACATACCGGTACCCATGGTGGTGGCCATACTGGACATCCAAGCAGCACCATTTTCATTGCAGACCAACTAAACCATGGAATGAACGTGTATACAATTTCACGGCAATACTATACATAGTTTAGGATAAGTAGTGATAACAAACGATTAATAAAGGATGGAGGAACAGATGGCACACAGATGACATGAAGATGATCAGCAACGGGCAATCCAACAAGTCCTTCTGGTCTATGACCATTGAGCAATAGAGCTAAACCTTAGTTGGTTTATGAGAACAAAAATATCAAACTCTTTCACTAACCCAGGTTATTGCTGCTATTTGTATTTGGTAAGACTTTCCACCAAACATTTTCTCTCTCACGTGACATGTACATCGAGTCCCATACTATATGACAGTAAATAAATGCTTATGGAATACTCTAATTCTAATAATCTGACAAAGCCCAATCTTATTTGTTACAACAACTTTTGCCATGATACATAAGTAAACCAAGTTTCATAAAGAAATCTCAAACAATTTGGAAGGTATTAATTGTCAAGATTGTAGACAGACAATTTTTATTTTAAAAAATGGGAACAAATTTTACAATGCTGATCAGACAGAGCTGACTCTTTTACAAGATACACTGTCTAGTTATGATGCAAGAGCATGCCAAGTTTAATTTTGGTACCTCAAATGGGTCAGGAGATAGTTAACAAACTACCTCAAATGGGTCAGGAGATAGTTAACAAACTATAAAAAACAATTCTAAAACATGAGGAAATAACTCTAAAACTACTAAACTGACAAAGCTAATCTAGTTTTGGTCACATACTCTCATCATGACACAAATCCATGCCAAGCTTAATGAAGAAATGTCAAACGGTTCAGTCGATATTAACTGGAGAAGATTGTGATGGTCACATGGACAATATGGATACAATTTGTTACAAAACAATGGTGAAACCTCTTAAAAGTTAACAGATTCCACTTTTTTCAAATTAAACAATGCCTAGTCACGATACACAAGCGTACCAACTTTCATGATGATATCTCAAAAGGTTCAACGAAAGTGACAGATGGACAAAATTTTTCAAAAAGATGGGGATAACTCATAAGGTGTACTTAAATTTATTGGGCACAATGTGTTATAATGATACAAACTTATTTCATGAAGCTCTCTCAAAGATTTCTGGAGATATTAATAAGTATGCAGAAATTTGACGGATGGACTGACAAGTTGACTATACTACCATATATACTCCCCTATAAGTAGAGTCAAACTTTCAAACAACCCGGATCTTGATCTGCCGTATCATAATATGCCTGCAGATCACTGTCTATACTGTTTGCTCTACTGGTCACTCCTAACAAACTGTACAGACCCACATCTGCTGGCGCATTATACGATGGCAGATCTGGGTCTGTGCAAATTGCAGCTAACTTGTTGTTTAAGTGAGTGTATATGGTATGTATCAAAATATACAGGAAGACAGAATCTTCTGAAGCAGGTTCAGTTAGGAATTTTGTTAATTTTTCACTAATTATACCACTGAATGACAGGTAAGTCTTGATCGTAAATATTCTGTAATAGCTCGATACGTGGTTTCATCAGTTAATCAGTACAACACTGTTCCAAGTGAGATTTTGTCGAGTTGTGATCTTGACCCTTTCTAGTGCAACTGCCAGTGTGCCATATCAATGTTAGGTTAAACTAGTATCAACCTGACTATGGATGAACTAATAAAAAAATGTAATGTTAAAAACTCACGTGTGCAATTGGATCCATATAAAGCATCAACTACAAACATGTTCACAGAATGTATGCATTACCATGGCTTTTTCAAACTTTTTAATTTCTTATCAAACTGATTTGCATAAAACACAATTAAGACAATGAAGCACATTAAATATAGATCACAGTGACCAATTTTTCATACAAAAGTGCTTGGTACACCAAGATACATCAACATAAAAAGCTGCATGACTCTTCAGCCAAATGTGCATGAAAATTTGACATATGAAACAAACATAACCAAAAAGGGATGGATGGACAAACAAGGTAACAACTCGTGGTGCTTCATTTACGTTCTTGGTTAGGAGTGGGGGGGGGGAGGGACCTATCTAGGCCTTCATCACACTCTGCAAAAAGTTAATTCACAAATTCAGAATTGACTGCTACTAATAATTAGTTTCAAGAACAAAAGTTTCATTTTTTTCCCCCTAAAATTCTACTTTTAACACTAATATACACTAAGTTACCATACATTTGCACCTTTCAAGCTTACTGGACAAACTAAGAGTAAATATATATGTGTGTGTGTGATTAGATTTTTAACGTAGCTTTAACAATTTTCAGTCATATCACTACGATGTCTGCAATATGACAGTTTATAGTGATGTCTAGCACTGGAGCATCATGCCACAGACATGTAGCATGATGTCCCACCCAGTCACAATATCCTGACACCAGGTCGACCAGTCCTAACACTAACCTCTTAATGCTGAACGCCAAGCGAGACAGCTGTTAGTACCATTTTTTTTGTCTTTGGTATGACTCGACCAGGGTTCAAGCCCGCGACCTTCCGCATCTGAGGTGGACGCTCTAACCACTAGGCCACCAGAGTGGTTAAATATATATGAATTATTCAGTGTTTACAATCACATTCAATACAATGATACCTACCAGGTGGAAAGGAGAACTCCAGATTGAAGATTTTAGTTAGTGCCACTTGAGCAGCTCTGGCTTTGGCCATCCTCTTGTTCCTACCCGAGCCCTGAAAAACCTCATTATCCACAGTTACTGACATTACAAAGTTTTTAGCATGGCTTTCTCCAATTTCAGACACAAATTCATACTTCAAACCAGGGCGTAGTTCATTCAAAATCATCACTGGATTTTTACCATCAGTCTGTTTGGGCACTTTGGACTTGCGACCTGGAGAAAGATTTGAGCCATTTGGATTTACATTCAAGCTTCCACCGACAACCATTTTCTCTTCATCGGGACTCTTCTCAAAGTTATTGAACAATACGTCGGCCCCTGACTCCGCAAGATCGGTTGTGAAGTCCACACTTGTTATTTGCCGACCCATTGCCTGATGGGCTTCATAAGCATTGGGGAACTGAACAAATGATTTGAGGGCTTGTTCTGCAGCATTGAGTTTGGCTTTCTTTTTTGATGAACCTTTACCTTCAAATATTTGACCGTTGACTTCCACAGACATCATAAAAGTTGGTGCATGAACTGGTCCAGTCTGAGACACAAACTGGAACTCAAGTCCAGGTTTAATTTCATTGAGTTGCATTAAGGCATTTTTGGGAACTGTTGGTCCATGTGTCTTTCGTTTCTTCTTGCCAAAAGGGGCATTTTCCCCATTAGAGTGTTGGCGCTTGAAACGCCCCTGCATTTTGTTTTCTTCACCTTCTGCACCCTCAGGTTTTTCTACCTTGACATCTAAATAGAGAAGAAAGAAAAAAAGATGAAAAGAATATTACCATCTTGATGAGTAAAAATTGATTGATATGAACCGGTATCACAGTATTTTCTGCAAAAAATACAATATATATATATATATATATATATATATATATATATATATATATATATATATATATATATATATACATACACACCCACACACAGTGTAGTTGCTTATAAGTTGAGTCCAACAGTAAACTGCACATATTCATATCTGTCATTGCATAATGCACTGGCAGATCTGGGCCTATTCAGTTTGTTAAGAGTAATCACTAGAACACAGATCCTGATCTGCTGGTGCATCATGTGATGACAGATCAGGATATGTGCTGTTTGCAGTTGGAGCAAATATAGATTGTACTGCATAAGTATCCCCTTGTTACTGCTTGAATTTCCCAATAAATGTTGCAATACATCAATGTAGCAACACTTCAAGGTTATTACCATGATATACACAAATTAAAGCTGAAAAAAGAAAACTAAAGATGTTTATGTTTCTTCAATTTAACATTTTGGTGCTGTTTTCTGTTGCTGTTGTTGTATATTTTCCACCTAACATAAATTTGTTGCCAGACTGTTACCCCAAATTAGCAAGAGAAATCACCAGTCTCAGTGACGGCAGAACCATTTTTTTTGTCAAAACTATCTGTTTTTGTGCAATGGAAAAGTGAATCACATCATTTCTATTTCTAACAAATTCTGATGTGAACAATTCAAGATGTCTACCCTTTTAGTCTTAGCAAAGTATTACGTGACTGAAAGTTAATTTTCACTATTGCCATTAAATTTACAAATTAAATTCAGATTTTATAATGCTTTGCTAAGAATGAAATGGCATACACCTTAAATGCAAACCCTTCAAATTGTACATTTGGCTCGTGTCTGGAAACATTTTGGGTTTCAGGGGTCAATTAGTTTCAAAACCGTCCATGGTATGGTTAATAACAATTCTATATGCCGAGTTGGCAAAACAGTTAGGATATATTTGGGTAATACAAATAACTTTTCTGCAAGCTTAGAATGCCAATATTTTTACACAGACATTACATAAAAAATTCATATTGTAGGAGACTGAATTGTGATGTAAATCAAATCATGATACATTATTGTTTGGGCCCCATTGAGTGTCTTGTTGGACGTGTTCCAATGTTCATTGCATTTTTCAAGAGTAGAACAAAATGCATTCAAAAAGGAAGAATGCATAGTAAATTCTTTGTACATATTTTCTGAATTTCACTTCAACATTCCATTAAAATTAACATAATCTAAATTAATCAGGCATTTTTTAAACGACGTGATGAGCACAAAATTAATCTCTCTCTCTCTCTCTCCTAAATTCTCTCTCTCTCTCTCTGTCTCTGTCTCTCTCTCTCCTAAATTATATCAGATTATCTGACTAAATCATGTGGTATTGTGTCCAGCCACAAAAGAAAAAGTAGCAAATCTCATTAGTAAACTTCTTCATTAGCTTCCATCACAAGAAATGGAAAATGTTTCATACAGCAACTTTCCACCCCCATGCAATCACCAAGTTCATATCAGCTGATTACAACTTGCCCAGAGCTGCCTAATCATCAAAACCACTGCAAGATAATCAGCAACTCTGGGAAGCAGATGGTCTCTGAGCCTATTTCATCAAGGATTAATGGATATCAAATTTCCATTATTAACAGATTATCAGGCTTAGACCTGAGATTCCATTTTCTGCAGGAAATGGGATGGAATAAGGTTAGTTTTATCAACTGGGGCAAAGTGTTTTAGGATAGTCCTTGTCCACGCTGCAACTGTCATTAATGTGAGAAAACCCTATTCATATTTCTGTAATTCTCTTTAATCTACAATAAGAATCTCACTAACGGTGGCTTCTCTTCTATACAAATCTGCAGCTATAGCTGGGGGGGGGGAGGTTAAAGAAAGAAAATGAAAATTGTCTTTACAAAAAATTTCAAAATTCCTGCAATTTAAGCAATGGCATTTAAAAAAAACCATTAAAACCTGCTCTACTAGTCCTTTATTTAAGACAGACACTCTTAGAAGGCAATCTTTTCAGACCCCATTATTCTACATACAAATGAACCTCCATATAACAACCTCTATATACCCAGTCTCAACAGAGGCTCTAAAACAGATTTCATGTATCATTAATTAAACTCCTTCATAAAATAAAAAAAAATAAAAAAATCTAAAACAAATTCAAAATTGTATCCAGAAGGCAGGTACAGAAAATTAATACAAAAGTGATTTTATGTTGAATCCGAATAAGAACATTCCAAGGAATACATTTCATTTTATAAAGTTCTTCACTTGATTTATAAAAATCACACATGTAATAAACTGGGGGGGGCCTTAGAGTGATGTGTGCTTTAAATAGGCTGTATCATCATTGTGCATAAAACTATGTCAACCAGGTTTGTTTTTTTTTAATAATGTAAAATTACATAATAATGGATCCTAATTAGCTGAAAACTTAAATCAATTAAGTAGCCAGGTTAAAACAAAATGAAACCAATTTAATGTTATGCATTGTTAAAGTATTATAATATTAATGTATGCGACAGTTCTTTCCGGCACCTCAACACAATAGTGGCTACTGGGTGGCATCTAAAAGTATAGTTTAAATATGAAAAATTCAATTTTAGAAGAAAAAAAACAATTAGGAAGATGAACCCATCCAAATAATAAAGATGTAAAAATTATGTGCAGTGTATATACAATAAAAGAGGGATAATTATATAATGAAGGACTTACAGCAAGGGCTAATGGATATACTGGAAATATAAGAAACATTAACCGCCATTAACTTCTTGATGTTTCTATCATTCAATCAATGTCTATCAATCCAATATATCAGCTACTGCCACGAATGAAATCTCCACCAAAATGATAACAAAAATAATCGGGTTCTGATTATCAGTTATTGTAAATCCTAATAAGTCCTCCAAGTTGCTGTACAATATACCCATGGCCATTTTTTCCACAAACATCAAAGGTACTTTGTAGGCTGAGAGTGTCATAGGCAAAAATGGCAAGAAGTGTGTAAATATCCATGAAATTGCTTTAATACTCTGAATCTAATCAGGTCATCCACACATGTATGCCACAGGCTAGGTGTATTATAGGAACTATACCATCATGCAGTGAACAAAAAAGTGAGTTAATAATCAGGACATTGTAGTAATCTTAAAATCTAATCAAGTCATTCACATATGCATGCTCCAAGCTAGAAGTATATATAGAAGATACACCATTGTGCAGTTTACTAAATTATCAGTAAATAATCAGGAAACTGTAGTAATCTTAAATGTAATCAAGTGGTCCACATATGCATGCCAAACGCTATATATATATATATATATATATATATATATATATATATATGTATATACACACAAAATATATTATTACGGAGTTTACAAAAAAAGTGAGTACATAATCAGGAAATTGTAATAATCTTAAAATCTAATCAGGTCATCCACATAAACATGTGCCAAGCTAGAAGCATCATAGGAGATACTGCATGATGCAGTTAACAAAAGTTGTAAAACCTCATGAAGACACTTATCTAATTGATCAAACATAAAAATTTGAACCAGTAAATCTACTGGCAGAATAAACTGTCAGATGTTGGCCTTGATAATTAGACTCTGACAATTACCAATAAAACACAACATTGGTTTCATCTGATCTGGTCACTTTTACAGCACAGCAAATAAAACCAGGTTATTCAGCACCAAGGAAAATGGAGTAAATGTGCCTTGCCCAAGAACAAACAAAATTAGCTACCCTGGGGTAATTGGACAGTAGGATTCGAACCTGCATCCTTTCAGCCTCAAATTTAGTGTGCTAATCACCAAGTCGCTGTGGTTCCTTACAAAAGACAAACATAAGCTCTTATGTATTATATGTGAAAAAAAAAAAAAAGACAAAGCTAAATACAAGGTACAGTACATGTTTATTAAAGTTGGGGCCAACTGCAAACATCAATCCTGATCTGCAATCACATAATGCGGCAACAGATCATGGTCTAGGTTGTTTGTTCTCCTGACTGCTCCAAACAAACAGCATGGACCCAGATCTGATGGCACATTATGTGATGGCTGATGTGGGTCTATGTAGTCTGCAGTTGGACCCAACATAGTCAGTATATACAGTATAAAACTGCAAGAACATTTGTAATACTCCCTGGTTTAAAATGAACTAATACAATAATCACATTCAACTTACAGTTCTGAGACAATTTTCAGGTAAAACATTTGATACTGGATGAAGCTGACAACTAAGGTTTCCTTTCAAAACATTATTTAAAAATGCTCTAAGCCTAGCAATTCTTATTAATAAGATACAAGTTTAAGATTCAGTTCAACAAAAGACTTTTTTACCAACACTTAACATCTTAATATGACATGTTCTATTCTGTGAGTATGGCAAAAACAAAAATTCACAGTTGCAATTAAGGTGTCCTTTATAAACTCACTTTCAAAATTTGAAGTCATGGTGATGATTTGAAATGTGACCCACTGATCTGTGTGAAGTCTCATCTAATTATAACGAAACTGTTCAAAATCTTTGGCGTCAAGGATTCCATTGCACCTAACATTTTTTAAGGTTCCATAGTTAAGGTATTATTTAATAGGGGGTTTCAAAGAAACTAAATAATAATAATAATAATAACAATAATAATAATAATAATAATAATACAGATAATAATACAGACTTTATTTAGAGAAGGTAACTCAATTAGTTACAGGACTAATCTACCTTGAGGCCTTCTATCTGTTATGTACAATAAATACAGTATATACAACATGATATGAAGAATCTGGCTTGACACTAAATAATTAAGTTATTTTAAAAGTCAAAGTATAAAGCCTGGGCCACATGCACAGGCATCTGTGAATGCATAAACATATATAAAATATCATCCTGCATTGAAAAATTCAACTGTGAAAATGATGCAAAATTACAGAAAAGCAGGCGGTATTTATTATGCTAGAACTGTTCAGTTTTCTAAAGATTTCATCCATCTGAGACATTGATTATGAAAAGAAGAAATGCTAGGAGCCTGCCTTATGTCACTGGGAATGTTGTTCCATACCAGTGGACCAGTATATTGAAAACTTTTTTCAAACAATTCCTTCTTTGGCCTTGATATAATGTAATTTTTACTTCTTATGGACCTTAAATTTGGAGTACAAACAGCATTGATTGATACTCTGATATAATGAAAACTTAAATCAATCATGTGAACCGATTCAAAAAATGTAAAAAAATTTAATTACGGGGTGGGGGGACACAGCAAGGTGTAGATTTACTTCCTGGAAAGCGTGTGTGTGATTTTGATTTTTAATGTAGCTTTAACAATTTTTCATATCACTACAATGTCTGCAGTATGGCAGTTTAAAGTGATGTCTAGCACTGGGGCATCATGCTGCAGTCATATTATCCTGACACCAGACCGACAAGTCCTAACACTAACCTCTTAATGCTGAGCGCCAAGCAAGACAGCTGCCAGCACCAATTTTATAAGTCTTTGGTATGACTCAGCTGGGGTTCAAACCCACGACCACCCGCATCCGGGGCGGACGCTCAAACCTCTTATGCCATCAATTCGGTACACCTCCAGACAAATCCAGATGATCATTGTTAGTACTGTTGATGATGAAATTACCTTAGTACTTCACAAACATCATTAAACACGAGTCCCTCAAAGGACTAACACTCTAATATCCATATCCAAAGTTTTTACAGGAATTCAAGATAAGACAATTTCTTCTTAACTGCTGAATGTAGAAACCATCTCTGATATTCTTGAACGATAAGATTTTCATATTAACCTCTGTGGCAGTCAGATGGGATGCAAGGTGATAGCACCATTTTCCCTTAGGACAAACTAGACACTATTAGAAAAAATCAGATCAGCATCATTTTCATTCAAAAAATATAAAAGTATGTCAAACAATGTTTTTAAAGAATTTTAAAAACTGCTGTTTTGACCAAAGAAATCTATCTGGTTATCCACATATGTGTACAAATGTGCTTGTCAAATTAGATTTGTCTCCCTTGAGTGGTTTTCATTTAACTGTGGTGACAGAACTTTTCTGGATGTACAGACAGATGGAAGGATAGTCAAACTCGACCGAATCAAATCTCAAACCCCCTCCCACAAGCTTGCTGTGAGGACATAAAGCAAATCATGAATATGCTATTTTTGTTCAACTTAGGAAAACAACAGGTTGTTCATGTGCGCTTAAATCCAAATTTTAAAAAAAAACCCTCAAAATCAAATTAGTGCTGCTCATTCACACTGGTGCACAACAAAAACCCCTCCTACAATGGATTCAGAAAAGCCATCACAGATGGGGCTCAATCAATGAGGAAAATCCAGCAATAAGAGAACAATTCAAATAGAAAAAAATGTAAACAATGACATCCCTACATGTGGGTTTGAAGCCTCTGCCCCCCCCCATTGAATCAGTTGCCATCAGTTACGTTCTTAATAAACTGTTGCACTAGCACATGTTACAATTAGATAATGTACAGACTAATGCAACTTAAATTCTACTTCAAAGTCATGATACAAACAAAAAGTACATTTAGTTCAAAAGCTTAACTGTTGATATCAGATGAGGGATAATTAAATGTTAATGGAAATGGCATGCTACTTATTAATGGAATTATTTTTGATAATGTCAATTTTTCTGCATTTTGACTTAACCTGTGTCCTGAGTGCTAAAATTACTGAATACATTTAGTCTATTAAAAATTGACATATTCCGTTTCCTCTTTCTCCTCGACTCCAAAGGTTTATTTTCACGTCTTTAGAAGCAATCAAAACTCCATTTCTAATTAAAAAAAGTTTTATTGTCTTAGAATACCATGTGTAGTCACTTATAAACTGGGTCCAACTGCAAACATTATAGACTGCAATCTGCCATCACATCATGTGCAGGCAACCCAGGGTCGCTGTTCTTTGTTCTATTCATTACTTGTAAAAAAAATGCACAGACCCGGATCAGCTGATGCATTATGTGATGGCAGTCTTTGCAGTTTGCTGCTGGACCTGACTTGTATACTGTTCTTCATTTCTCATATCCAGCTGATGTCCTTATAACAATAATAACAGTTAATGCATTAAGAAAATTTGTGTTTAATATTTCAAAAGGATTTTATTTAATAACAGCATGTATCAAAGTGCATGTATATGGTTAACATAAAATTCATCACATGGAACACTCCCGACTTGTCAGGACTTGATTATAAAAGAAATTCTGCAGGTTCAAAATTCCAACAAATACTCAACACTATTTATCTAATGGTTAGTGTAGCCTTGTAAGGGGCTGAGAATTAAATATTCATTGGGGTGGGGGAGTGGGTGGGGGTGTGCCTGGTTTTTGAAAAAAAAGATTCTGGTTCACAAATAGTTTTAAGAAAATATTCTTGCTCTGCTTTCTAGAAAAGAAAGAAAGACCCTGTTATATCTGTTATTATATAATTGTTTTTTAAAAAAATGATCTGGAGGTGAAAGTGCCCCCCCCCCCATTTTAAATGGCAAGCTCCTAAAGTAGGAAGGGAGTGGGGAAGGAGAGAGTTTATGGAAAGAAGAAATGTTTTTATGGAATACTGATGCTCCACCACCTGAAAATGCTAAACACAAATCAAGAGTCCCTTGAACGGATTGATGCTCTACTGGTTGAAAAGAATATCCAGGAATTCAAGATAAGACCATCCATTTCTTTCTATTAACTGATGAGTGCTGAAATCATCTTAATATTCTTTATAATAATACGATTGTCATATTAGATGCTGTGATGGACATAATGGATATCTGACTGGCACCATTTTCATTTTGGACCAATAAGTAAAACATAAAATATTTTCCGGCCCAAAACTCATAGTTATATGACCAGCCATTTACGAGAAGTAGTGACAATATGATTTTCAAGATGACCATTGTGGCAGCCATATAAGGAGTCCAATTAGCATCATTTTCTTTTACGACAAACTACACATCATAAAAAGTTTTTCAGTGACCACAATATGCCGATATGACAATTCATTTCAGAGAAATAATGATAACAAGATTTTCAAGATATCCATATTGGATTTCAGTACCCCTTTCTTTTACAAACGAACTAGACATCATAAGAAGCCTTGTGGTAAACACCCCAGAGAAATATTCTCTTTCATTCGATAGGAGAATCAATAACATTATTTTAAAGGTGGCCATTAGAGCAGCCATATCTGACATCAGATTCACAACATTTTAAATCAGAACCAACTAGATCTCATAAGAAGGCTTCTGGTCATATTGCTACAATGTCTGCAGTGCTGCAGTTTATAGTGATGTCTAGCAGATATGTAGCATGATGTCCCGCCCAGTCACATTATCCTGACACCAGGCATACCATTTTTATTAGTCTTTGTAGGACTCAACTCAGGTTCAAACCCACGACCTCCTGCATCCGCAGCAGATGCTCTAACCATTTAGGCCACTGGAGCGGTCTCATTCAGGAGAAGAAGCTGTAATAAGATTTCCAATATTGGCCATCAGATTCGCACCATTATTCATTTAGGTTCAACTAGACATCGTAATAAGTCTTTTACTGAAAACCCCCCCGTTTATATCACCATTCATTTAGGTGTAGCAATAACAAGGTTTTTGAGATGGTCACAGAGGTGCTCATACTATGCATTAGATTGGCACCATTTTTCATTTAGGACCAAGTAGACATTATAAGAAGTCTTTTAGCAAAAATTCCATACTAATATGAACATCCATTCAGGAGTAGTGACAAGAAGATTTTCAAGATGGCTACTGTAGAGTGTGTGTGTGTGTGTGTGTGTGTGTGTGTGTGTGTGTGTGTGTGTGTGTGTCTACTTTCATGGCAATCCACCAAAAAGTCTCTGAGAAGTAGCAATTACAAACTTGTGCTAAGGGACTGAAAGATGAAAGACTACAGGGGAGAGACAACAGACCATCCCATGATCTTTTCTGTTCATATGACCAATAGTGCTGAAAACAGGCCACAATGTGAAAGTGGATCAGTCTAGCACAGTTTTGTATCAGGGGAAGGGGGAGGAGGGAAAATTCTGCACTTTTTAATCATGAGAGCAGAGCAGACAGGTGACATAAAAAAAATCGAGACTTTTATGGTGGAGTCTATTTGTCCAATGGGAAATGGAAAACAGTGAAGAAAGGCAGATAAGCCTGACATCATTATTGATTAGTAAAGGTTAACAAATGATTGGGAGAAGCCAATAAAACTCATGACTCTGACATCTGGCTCTTTCAATTTCCGGATAATATAAATCAAAGCATAGTAAAAGATCACATGGGGGAGGGGGGAGACAGCAGTTACTTGCTGTAATTATTAACATCCTTACATATGTATTTATAATGTTACCTCAAGTGAAATCCCAATACATGTATCTGTGATTGATGTACTTGCTGCTTTACTGAGTTTTAAGAACAATAAAATACTTTCAGATCTAGCAAATATGACATCTTGTTGCACATGATTGCGTTAGACTGAAATCTTGTAATATCTTGAAATGTTTTTTCTTTTATAATGCTTAAAAAATTTAAAATTTTTATAACACTTTCTTTTAATGGAATTACTATGAAGAATCAATCTTTAACTAATGCTTTATATACCAGTGACGTTCTAAAAACAAAATACAAAGCCTCTTCCTGTATTTTTGGCCATGTTGTCTTGGACTTTACGATATTTCTCAGCTCAAGATAGGCCATACATGATGGCCAGTATAATTGGTGGAGGAAGGATCAGGGAAAGCCTTGGTAAGAACCACCAACCCACAGGAGCTAATGTTAGCTCAAAGATAACTCCACATGATTCCTCTTCGTTATGCTAATTCATGATGCCATAAAAAGCATGGCACCATAAAGAGGATGCCATACAATGGTGTACACTGCAAGCCTGATGATGCTGCATACAAAAAAAAAACCTTTGCTACATTAAACCACGTTAAAATAATCACATTTTAATGTGTTAAATCTGCTAATTAAGGACCTCATAAAGTTAAATAAATTAAAGTACTGTATATACAAAACCGTACGTCACATCCAACTCCAAACAGCATAGACCCTGATCTGCTGTTGCATCATGTGCTAATAGATCATGGACTGTGTTGTTTGTTCCACTGATTACACCAAACAAACTGCAAGGACCCAGATCTACCAGTGCATTTTGTGCCAGCAGGTCTGAGTCTGACATTTGCAGTCGGGCTTGACTTATAAGCATGTTTCAAAAACAAAATTCACATCATGTAATGAGAACCATGATTATACCAGCTTTACATAAGGGATTAATTGATATAATGTATTTTTCAATACATATATTTCATAGTAGCATCTATCAATTATTTAAAACGCAGGATCTTGACACAACGTGTCCCCTTCTGAAGACTTGGCAATTACAGGCCGATAAACTAAAGATGCTGCTATTTCCAGTGAAGGTATCAATAATTCATGCCAATATCTCATATGCAATCTTTGAAGAAAACATAACAAGAGAATTTCCAGTGTTATCAAATTACTCTGCCATGTTTCATGCATTCCTATAGCATGACCAGAAGCAATTCAATTTATCTTGTGCAATTCACCTAAAGTAAGACTAAATCAAGAAAGCAAATGTGGTTAAAAGAACATTCCAATCAACTAAACTTCAAGGATAAATTAATGTTATCAACAACCAAAACAAAAGTGATTTATATATGTTAATGATATCAGCACAAAATTTTTTTTTTATATATGTTAATATCAACAAAATTTTTTTATTAATATATGTTAATGATATCAACAAAAATGATTTATTTATGTAATGATATCAACAACAAAAAATGATTTATATATGTTAATGATATCAACAACAAAAAATGATTTGTATATGTTAATGATATCAGCAAAAAAATAATTTATATATGTTAATGATATCAGCAAAAAAATTTTATTAATATATGTCAATGATATCAACAAAAATGATTTATTTATGTAATGATAACAACAAAAAATGATTTATATATGTTAATGATATCAACAACAAAAAATGATTTGTATATGTTAATGATATCAACAAAAAATTTTTGTTAATATCAACAAAAAAATGATTTATGTTAATGATATCAACAACAAAAAATGATTTATATATGTCAGTGGTATCAACAAAAAATTATTTATATATGTTAATGATACTGACAAAAAAATGATTCATATATGTTATGATATCAACAACAAAAAATGATTCATATATCTTATGATATCAACAAAAAAAATGATTCATATATCTTATGATAACAACAAAAAATTATTCATATATGTCATCGGGGTTCATTGTAGGCTACATATTGTGCCAATGTCTCTCATTTTTCATCTCATGTTCAAGAAAGTTCATTCCACTGTGTTTGAGAGCATTAAAAAAAGACCCAAGGAAAGAAAGAAAAAATATCATTATGTTGACTTTAAGCTGAATCGAGCACATTCCAAGCTTACTAAATAGTGTTCTCTTCAGCAAAGAAGTATAAGCCGATCAATTTCATTGGCCAGCAGAAATGTCTTAATGATTTTGATTAGCTTGGCACCAAACAAAAGCTCCAAGTTAATGATCATTGACAGAAAATATATCAAATAAAAGATGGAATCTTAAATTTATTCATGGTTCCCTCGCTTTTCTAAAGATAAATTTCCAGGTCATTTCCAGGATGAAATTAATTTTTTCAAGGTTCACATATGACCATTACTTAATGGAATTAAAATACATTTAGATCATAAAATATTTATTTTCTAAATCTGAAGATGTTTCTCGTTCAAGACTCTCCAAAGCATCTAAGTCAGAAAAGATGATCATATACAAAACCAAAAACGTATCACATGAAATAGACTATATTCCTATAATCTGGCATGTAAAGTCATTTCAATGTACAGAATTCAATTTCTGACTTTACTTTGCTGACCTGCATTATGTTGCTATGTGGAAACAACATAATGAACATAAATTAGTTTTGTTTCCTTTCAAACCTTTAATTCTAAAGAATTCTATAGCAATATATATGCATGTTATATGAACTAAACATTTCCTATTACAGTATGCAAAAAACAAAACAGTAAAAGCTGAGTATTAGAATCTTATCTTGTAAAGAAAAAAGTTTAACCCTGAATTTGTGTGCCAATAAAATCCCAAACAAGATTTTTCAAACAACCTATACTCCTTAAGACAATCTGATTAAAAATCCATCATTAAAAATTTTTTACAAAAGGGTTGATTTAAATTTTGACAAAAGACCTTCAAAATTATACATTGCTGTATAAACAAGGAATGAATTCTGTATAAAATCAACTTGTCTTCTTGTGATTCGATAAACCAGTCCCCAAACCTGTATTGATACAGGGGCTCCTATCGTTTTTGAAAATATAAAACAAGGGACAACAATTTCTCATTTCTCCTGCTTTCTATTCAAGATCTGCAACCAAATTTCTTTCAAGCTAAATCTCACTGTGTAATAATTTCACACCAAAGTTCAGCTCAGAGATTCGACATTTTTGGACAACAAATTTGGCTTAAAACGAATAGCAGTTCATTTTCTAATCGGGTTTCCTCCGAATATTCCACCCCATTTTTCACATTTGGACATTTAGGTTTGGGTGTGGGATCAAAGCAATTGCATATCAAAAATTTAGAATTTCCGTCACCATGCGGTAGTGGCATATGGTAGTCGCTTACCAGTGGGTCTAGCAAACGACGTTATGACTTAAACCTACATGAACTCGATAGGAAAATGATTTATTTTCTCAGAAATGATAAGTACTATATTCTTTATGTCTTTAATCCACTGACAGACCAGACTCAACTACAGCATCGATGAAACCTGACCCTGTGTTCGCCATTTGCATTACAAGTCACATCACTTCACAAATCTCAAACCGCTACATGGGAAGTCCAACAGTCACATGATATCAACAACAAACTCGATTTTAATCCTGTTGTATAAAATTTAAATTATTAAATTATATTAAATTAAAGCCAGATATCTTTTGTAAAAACCAGAAAGAATATATAATTCTCAATGTATTTATTTCGAGAACAAGAAACCTGTTGCTGTCGCAGCAATCTGGCCAGTCAGATTCATCAACCAATCACATGATCGCCAATCACCAATCAGATTCATCAATCATGTGATACAACAAAACTCTGGTAGGCCTAGTTGTTCATGGAATAAATGTAAAGAATTTTGTGTTCTTTCGTTTTAGTGTTTTTATTACAACCAGTATACAACTTTTATTTAATGTTTTATTTTTTTAACAACATCTGAAAATGTGGGTTGTGAGATTTGTGTACTCGTGCGACTAGCAATGCAAATCAGAGTACCAGGTCAAATTTCTTGAACGCCGTAGTTTTGTCTTGTCTTTCAGCAGATTAAAGACATAAGGATTTTAATAATCTCAACTTCTGAGAAAAAAAATAATTTTCATATTGATTTCATGCAGGTATGACTCAAATTAACAATGAATTTAAACAAAGGCAATCTGGTAAGCAGCTAGGCTTTACCGCCACCATGTTGGCCTCTTGTGATGCTAGACTAGTTTTCATGCCTTCCAAGTAAGGAAAAATACAGATATCGAGCAGTCTGTGGAAAAAATCTACTAAACGAATCTAATACACTGATTTGTGGATTGACTCAACACGTGTACAGCAAAAGATCCATACTGCAACCTCTGAATATTCTGGTCAGAACTCAATAAATTTAACTCAGGATCAGTTCAGTTACGACTCAATTACCTAACTGTTTCGGGCGTCAATTGGTGGCGGAAAATTCCAGGGTTATTCCCAACTTTCATCAATATTTTAAAAATTCAAGGACTTTTCACTGTCTAAAAAAAAATTATCATTTCTCCCGACTTTTTCCCCGATTTCCCAGTAGTGTGGGAACCCAGTTTATTGCCAAAGTAGTACAGAAAGGAAGCAATATAAATTCAAATGAAAAAATTATAAATTTTAGAGAGGAATGTTTGTTTGAACATGATATATTCAAATTCTCATTATGGAAGGATCACAACATGGGAGGCTAATAATGATCACAGGTGTTCTGGTTGTGGATTTATTTGTTTCTTCACTAAATATTCACTTGTCAAGCATTATATACTTTGACTCAGTCGTTGTTCACTCAGATAGGACATGGTTAGCGGACAAGAAAACTGTACAAAACTGTGCTATAGTCTGACTCAAGAATGACTGATTCAATGGCATATGATGCTGGAAAAGTGAATATTTATTGCAGAAAATCCACGATGTGCATGCCTGTAATGATGTCTTTGATTTACTTTAGATAAACAAAGGACTAAGGTATTTGTGATCCCTGCTTTTTTTCTTCTTTTAAATTACCCCATTTTATTACCTAATAAGAGCCACTGGGTCCCACTTTTTCTATTTCTGGAATGAAAATTAATGTTGTGTAAATCTTTGGTCTCTTTATTTATGACTACTACAGATTAATAGCTCTTGCATGACAAAATGACGTTAATGACATCGCCTCTTTTGACTGCCTACATCACTCCTTATCTTAACTACACAAAATACGTCTATGTTGTAAATTTTTTCATGTTTCATCAACACAAATTACCCATATTATCTGAAATTTGTGAAGTTTCTTTTCTTCTTGTATATTCTTCTTAATTTCGAATGTGTATTTATAGCTTTACACATCACTTGTAAATTATTTCCGTCTTTTCCTTGAATAAAATGGTTTGGATTTGTTTGTTTTAAGCCCCTTGTCAACACACAATACATAGCAGCGAGTATACAGTATCTGGTGGAGGAAGAACCTAGAAAGATCCTGAAGAGAACCCATAGGAAGCTATGGCAAACTTTCTCACATACCCATGTTGACGAAGTCAAGACTCTAACCCACATGGAGATATATCGAATGCGAGTAATCTGTAAAACTAAGCACCTTTGACCATTCAGCCACCTGAGAAAATTTTTAGAAATCTAATAATAAAAGTTCTATGTACATAAAACTGAAGTACAAGAAAATGGTTGAAAGAACACCAAGAAGCTAGGTCATCAATTGTTATATTGTAAGTAACATATATGCCTGAATATATTTATTTGAAATATATATGTTTAATTAAACAGAAGAAACGATTGCAACTATTATTTTAAATCAATGTACCTTGTTAAGTGTATATTAAGCTGAATTATATCCCATTTGCTAGCACCTGTCTGTGAACTGTATAGATCAACACGCGGCAAGCCATCACAATGCACAGATAGATCAATGTGAACATTGATTTACCTAACACACACGTACATACACCACTGGGCTCAGGGATGGAAAGAGGCCAGACTGTAAACAGTCTTAACACAATTCTGGTGTCATCCAATTTGCTGAAAAGATCACTGTCTATACTGCCTGCACGTACCCCCACCCCCTCATTTTTTTGTCCACTTAAATACTACAACTTACATTATGCAATTCAGCCAAAAAGGTTTTACAATACACTATATATAATCACTTAGAAGTCAAATCCAACTGCAAACTGCACTCACCTCTATCCATCAATAATCTCTCCCAGCATCAACTTGATGTGTACCCCTGCTATTAACCCTAGATCCTAATATGCATTTATAAACATACACGTCATAAACAAAACCAATTTTCCAACAGTGGTTCCTAAAGCTCATAAGAATAACTGAACACATTAAAACAAGGGCAATGATAAAAGTTAACACCATCTTCTGATTTCATTGAATTGTCACTACACAACTCGAATGATTTTTCAAATTTACAGGGTTTGCACAATTCATGCATTAACTCATTAACCCTTGGCACCTCGTTTACGCATCAGGAGGTAGTAGCCTACTTCCAAGCTCTGTAGTGTCAAGGTCATTTAAGATACACTAAAGTGGGTGGTATTATAGAAGGGTAGACAAATGTACCTCTACAATGATACCAAATAATCTGGACTTTCTAGTTGCAATACAAAATAGGGAGGAAGAAACATAATGTTTTGGACCCAATTTTTTTTTTCCACCCAAAATTTGCCTGTGGTTGGAATCCAAGTTTGTGTCCAGATTTGAGACTTTTTGTCCTCAGATCTAAGGTAGACCAGTCTGAACTGCACACAGACAGGCAAACCTTTGAAAAAAATAGGATAAGATGGGCGTTTGGAATAAAAAGCGGTCTGGATACAAGAATGTTGGGTCCGTTAAGCAAACAAAAAAAGAAAAAGAATTCCAACTTTTACCCTTCTGCTCATGCACGAGTGAAATAGCCAAAGAAAAACATTTCTAACACAACTAGGCATTGGGTTAACTGGAAATCTCTTGGAAGTCGATGTATTAGGATGTATTCAGAAATAGCCCCCAAAATGTGTTTTCTACTCTCATTTCAGGCGAAAATGATAAAAACCTCCAGGGGTTAATGAGTTAAGGTTACAAAATACTGCAATTATAATATTTTACAAATGAATGATAAAACATCTCAACTGTAAGATGAAATTAATTATTTATGTCCAATGAGGATAATTAACTATACATTTAATTCTCCTTTTCTTGCATTTCTAGTTTTCATTCCCTCTTCTGACACCAAAACTAAATCGGACTCAAAATATTAAAGCCCCCACAGAAATGACAATAGTATTGATTTAACAATAGAACAGACACAAGATCAATAAACTTTTCTTTAATATAATGTTATGGAAGTGATTTTTAAATAAGAAATATAAATAATCTTCATATAGGTTTTAAACCCTATTATTTGGCAAACAATGGGGCCCAAGGTGAATTTTCTTTGTATTATCATAAATTTCCCAATATATTACAGCAGTCGTTTCACAGAATAGAGAGTAATCACAACCTTTCCGCAGAATTCGCTGTCATTCTTGAGAATGACATAGTATTATCCGTAATTCTGAGCACTGTAACAAGACAGGAACTAACACACAGTAATACACATGCATTCCCTAAGTTTTTCATTTGAATTCAGCTCCTTGTATATAAATCTGTGACTTTCAAAATATATTAACATCGGAACAACTCAACATTGTTGATGACCATGATCCCTTAGCAGCTGCCAGAATGTGACACTAAATGTTTTGCCTTTCACAATGAAATTTTAATTAGCTTTTCAGTTATTTCCTTAACAATTAAAATTTCATGTATTTCAAATCGAAGAAAATTCTTGCATTTAGCTATTGTAGTTTTGCTTAACAAGAACTTACAAACCTCTAAGATTATGCTTCAGTAAATTAATACAATTTCTTGAAGAGTTGCATCATAGTATTTCTTTTGATCATGAATTTTCCTAACGTGATTTGGAACAGCACCTGGGCCCAACACATCTTGCAAAAAAATAAAATGGACCAAACTGGACAATTTTGTGACCAAGAAATAGATGATAGTAGAGTGCAGACCACAAAGTTAAGATGGCAAAATTGTCAAAGCAAATAAGACTATCTTGCTTTTATAGTTCTATTAGTGGATTATGTATTGTTATTTTCCTTTGTGCCAATAAAGTGCTCCATCCCCTAAATATGGATGGAGAGGGACACAGTGTCCCCTGCCCTGGGGATCCTATGTGCAACACGGTGTGTGCGTGTGTGCGTGCATGAGTGATTATCATTCACTTTGGAGAATTTTAATTTGTACTCAACAGAGGTTCAAAATCGGATTCTCGAGGTTAACAGCACCGATCACCTAGCCTGTAAGCACCTATCCCTATACCATCTTGACCATGCACTCATCAACCAAAAAATGATGTTACAGAATGGTGGTATAAACATCCATGTGAAACAGACACAGACACATGTCAACCTAGTAATTAATTTTCTTCTGTACACATCTGTTTATAATGTTGATATGACCATCCATTCAGGAGGTGTACATATAAAATGGTTTTCAATATGGCAACCAGGGTGGCAATACTGGTGGTCAAATCAGCAGTTTTTATTCAAGATCACCAAGACATCATAATACATCTACTGTTGAAACCCCATGTCGATCTGACATTCTGTTCAGGAGGAGTGGCAACATTATTTTCAAGATGGCCAATGTACCAGCCATATTAGATGCTGATGCTGCTCCGTTTCATTTAACGAACAAGATCCCGAGATCAATGTCTGTGTAAAGAAACACGACAAGGAATAAATGGGAGAATAGCAATAACAAGCTGCAAACAGAGGCAGATCACCCATAAGCTCTTCTAGTCCATAACAAGTAGAGCTAAAAAACAGCATTTAAATACAGCACAAAGAAAGTTTTATACAGTAGATATGGTAAAAGCATCCGAGACCTTTCTGTATTGATTCTGAAAGAAATTTGAGCACTACCACCATTATTTCTCAATCTTTATTACTTGAGAAATGAATGGGCGCATTTAATTGCGAGCTTGTGAATAACTTGTAAAATTCCATATTCCACATTTAATGTCTGTTATTACTGATACATAAATGGTTTAGGATTTGCATGCAACAGACTCAAAATGTTTTTCCAATTAGAAAAGACCCAGCAGGGTTAGAGAATTTGTTTCCTTCTATCCAATGTAACATAACCACTTTGTTTTAAACCACATTAAAATGTTTCTCGTTACTAAGGGTAAATATAGTGTAATCTTGCATACACATCAAACCAATCAGCTGGGGTCACAAAGGAAATAGTAAAGAGAATTTTATGCCATGTTTTGGACAAAGCATTCTAATTTTTAAATGCACTGAATAAAATTCAAGTAAGGAAATGTATACACTACACCAGTCAATCAAACTGCCTACAATGTTAACTACCTCATCATCAATAAATAAGGAAATGTACACTACACCAGTCAATCAAACTGCCAACCATGCTAACTACCTCATCTACAGTAACTTTCAAAAAGATTGCAAAAATACCAAATCCATGAATCTGGTGAATCTGACTCCATTCCAACTGGAGAAACAATTATTTTCAACAGCATAGATGCAACCCTCCCATTAATGTAGTATCAATTTCTGGCAGAGTTAAATCTTATAATTACTGTACTATGGGGGGGAGCAAAGATACACATAAATAGGCAAAGAGTTTGTAGCAAGTTTAACAGCATCAATAAACCCGAGTGTAATAAGCAATAACATACACTGTACCTCACATCTTAAGTTTTTAATAGTCTCTATTAGCCAAATGTGAACATTGATTTTCATACAGAAAAAAATCAGGCTAAAGTTATCTTGACAACAACATAATAGCTGCCTTTCTTACCAAAGTTTCTTGCACAATTTGTTCTCTTTGCATTGTAACTTTTAATCTTTTTACACCTTAGCTTTGAAAATCAGCTCTACAGAACCAGTATTATGCTGACATATTGTTACACCAGTTACATACCTACCAAATCCAATATGCCATTGCTTGACCCTTTCAGTAACATTGATCTTTGAGCTTGAGGTTTGATTCCTGTATGGAAAGCTGTGGACCTGAGCAAAGTTTCATCAAAATATCTGTAGGGGTTAGAAAGTGAATGCAACAAGCCAATGATCACATTATACCTTGTTGTGACCTTGACGTTTGAGGGTTGGGGTGGATGGTATAACTGATATTCATGAAGTAAAGATAACTAATAGGCTAAAGTTTTGTTAAAATATTTTCATTGGTTCAATATTTATGTCCATACATGAATAGAGGTCACTGATATTTTCCTTGACCTTAAGGCAGGTTGCATGACAGTGGCATGTGACACACCATGCAGTCATGATGTATAACTGGTTCACGATTTTGCTGTAGTGGCAATTCTGATGTAATTGCACTCCGCTTGGGAATTAGAAAAGCCGAGGGTTTTTCTTTTACACATTTAACTTAATATGAAGCCTTCTAGTTCTACAGCCCAATTCTCCGTTGCACTAGGCTGACCACAGCTTGTAATTTATCCTAGTGGACTTCAAACAAAACATATCTGGAAGACCTTTGTAGACTTGATGCTGAGCTCAACATAAGGTCAGACTGTGATAACTGCAGACATTTATCTAACTCTAGAATATAAACCAAAATGCACAAAACCTATAAACAAATTAAAGTTGCATATCCCCTTTCCACTCATCACACTACTTCGAGTTAATGTGTACTAGAAATTTCAAAATTGCAATATTAAATGGGAAATTATTTGCAAAATAGTTCCTTACAAACTCATTAATTCCAAATTACAATGTATCTACTAAACTCTATTTTTAGGCATATTAACCTACTTAAAGAGCTACAAATTTTTGCAACAAATGGTCACAAATCTGAAAGTTTGGCTATAAAAGGAAACCTGCTATGAGTGATTTATTGTAAGTTTACAAACCCAACTTACTGGCCCAAATTGGTTTCTTTACTTCAACTGCCTAAGAACCTGAATGTAATGTCCCACACTAGGCCAGTAATGTCCCACACTAGGCCAGACTAGCTACAGTTAACACCATACCTAACATTAATCACTCCCGCTTAAAGTAACAATCAATACATATGTACCCCTCTATCATAAACAAACAGCAATTAAATTTATCAGAAGAATTTAGAGAATTATATACAAATGCATCTTCTCATCTATGACATAGATAACAATAATACCACCTGAAAAAATGTAAATTTGACACTATAATAGTTTCAAAATATGTTCCATTCTTCAATGCCTATACTATTGACAATGATATACGTCACAAAATTACCTTGTCCCTTGCCATGGCAAGACTTTTCATTGAGTGACAACATGAGCCACAATCTATAATCATGATATATATTTGTGCCAAGTTTCATCAAAATATCTTCAGTGGTTCAAAAGTTATGCTTCATAGATGGCAACAAATCAAAAGAATTACATTTTCCAGTGCCACAAAGTTGATCTTAGACGCTGTCTGTCCTGTCTCAGACGTCACAGTATTACATGACCTATTGCCTCATTAAAGTTCCAAAGTGGATGCTTCAGGCAGTGAGCAACAATATTCAGATAAATGACTCAACACAGCGGTTTTGGCATCTCGTGTGTTTACATTATTACCATGTATAAGATGAAAAAAAAAAAAAAATGATGCTGAAACTGTACAAAAAGTCCTTAAAGTCTCAACACAAGGCTCAAACTGAATTATGATTAAAATCAATTACAGAAGCCTTAAAAGGATTAATTGGTCACCTAAGTAACAGTGACCATGCTCCACCAGAGCTTCCAAATCCTTCTCTTCCCTTACCCTGTAACAACTTGTTCCTAAACTGCATGTTGAGTTACATTCCTGAATATTCATGCAACTTCATCACCTACATTTCATAAATAAAAGATCAAAGAAAATTTATGGTACGACTTGAGAAGAATCAAAACATTTATACATACATCTTGATTCAATGAAATTCCCTCCAAAGTTTAGAAGGAGTTGCAGTAGCTCAGTTGGTACAGCATCAAACTTGTAATCAAAGGGTTACAGGTTCAATACTCACCCAAGCCAGCTCACATCAACTACCTCATTATGTATTTGGGAAAAGCACTTCCGTTTATTCAGTATGGTATAGACAATATGTTGACAGCATCATTAAAACCAACCAAGTGAAGTTCGTAGCATTACTTTATGAATACTTAGTACATTACAACAACGAACATTGAAAATATACTCACTCTAAAGTTGAATCCAACTGCAAACAACACTGACCCAACTCTGCCATCAAATAATATGCTAGCAGATCTGAGTTGGTGAAGTCTGCTGGGTATATACAGCAAACATTACCTCATAACAGGTTTCTCTTTATATATAGCAAATATTTATTTATTACACTAGAATTTCAAATCAACTTTCAGTTTCATTAAAAAACTAGCAAAGATTGAACTCCACACTGACTTTGAAATAAAAAAAACCACAAAATTACTGTGAGAAAAAAGAAACACCTCCAAGATATGTCTTTCATCTGATTATACAGCATCACTGAACAATGAGATGGGAAGAAATAAAATGCAGAAAACTTATCCGACACAAACACTGATTCAACAAATCCTTTCATATCGTCCATCACTAGTAAAATAATAATAGTATGGGTATTGAAATATAAAATACTCAGCAAACAGTAATCTCCCTGATGTCGAGACATATTCATCAAATCCTTTGCACATTCAATGACTGATCAATTTACTAGTGCACAAGATTAACTACATCTAAAAGACTTGTCCAACCCTCTAGTAAGCACAATTATAGAATGAATGTATGCTACGACAAAGTTTTGAAAATCTATATTCACTCTTTTTTTAAAAGCACTGAGGTCATAGTACTTGAAATTACATGTTGCAAACGATCTTGAATTGAGCCATGTTAAACTCTAATCAATATCTGAAATTGCAGCCAACAGTTACGCTGAAATATGTACCACAAAGAAAATTTAATTATTTCCACCACTGTTCAACGTTATGTAATCATGAGTATATGAATATAGTGAACAATTTGCACATAAAGTACTAATTTTTATGACACAAATTCAAATCTAGAATTCTTCCATCACTTATAAAAGCGAATTCCCCCCACTTTTTTAATTATATATGTCCTTCTCCTCCTCCCCACCCTTCCAGACAGAAACAGAACGTTTTATATTTTAAATAAATTGTTAAACATATATGTAATCTTGTTCTGACTGGATGCATTCAATTTGGAACAAATATTATTCCAAAATGCCACTGTAATTGTAACTTTTGTACTGTATATACTCACATATAAGACGAGTCCAAATGCAAACAACAGTCCCTGATCTGCCATTGTATAATGTCCCAGCATCTTAGGATCTATGTTGTTTTATTAATTACTAACAAACTGCATAAACCAAGATATGTCTGTGCATTATACAGTGTCAGATTTGAATCTGTGCAGTCTGAAGCTGGACACATGTATGTATGTATGTATGTATGTATGTATGCATGTATGAATGTATCTCTCTCTAACTATCTATATAGAGTCCATCTCCACTAGATGGGCCCAAAGTGGCAGAGTGGTCTAAAGTGCTCACCATTACGATCACTGCCATCTCACCTCTGTCTGCGTGGGTTAGAGTTTTGGACTCATCCAATGTGGGTATGTGAGAAAGCTTGCCGGTAGCTTCTTGTGGGTTGGCGGTTCTTTCCGGGATTTTCCTGGGTTCTTCCTCCACCATTAATACTGGCTGCCATATATAGCCTATCTTGTGCTGAAAAATGGCATTAAACCCTACAACAACAACAATAACAACAACAACAACAACAACCATCCCCACTAGCTAATGCCCAAACCTACAAAAAAACTGGCCTCGGTTTTCATAGCAAGCCTTTCCCCATGAGATATTATAATTCTACAGCAAGAAGCAGTATGCATGTAGAGTCCACCCTCAAAATACGTTCCACATCCACAATAAAACTGAACAAGGTCTGCATGTTGAATCTGCCCCAAATGTATACTCCAAATCCCAAAAGGGTGGAAGAGAAAATGTATTGAAATAAAAAAAGCAAACAATATCAACACTGAGATTAGTCTTGTCTGCAGATGGACTTACAAATGGTCATATAAAAAGACACCGAAGAAATCGTTATGCCAAGTTTCTGGCAAGGTGGGATTGACAAAAAATATTGTATTAATAGTACCATACTTTTCACTGTGGATTAGCTCTCTTGGATAGGTCAAGACAAATGCCACAATGCTGTAAATCAGGTGGTAAACTACCACCTGCAGAAAACTATCCTTTGTTAACTGCATCACGCTAATTTTAGATTACAACCGATGTGATATTTTCTCTACAGTGACTTTAATGCAGAATCAGATTTTACCATATACATTGGATGACAAAGCCAGAAATCCTTTACTTACAGCTAGTGTGTGTGTGTGTGCGTGCGTGCATGCGTGTGTGTGATTTGGATTTTTAACACAGCTTTAACAATTTTCAGTCATATCACTACAATGTCTGCAGTGTGGCAGTTTACAGTGATAACTAGCACTGGGGCATCATGTCACAGACATGTAGCATCATGTCCCATCCAGTCACATTATCCTGACACCAGGCCAACCAGCCCTAACACTAACCTCTTAATGCTGAGTGCCAAGCAAGGCAGCTGTTAGTACCATTTTTATAAGTCTCTGGTATGACTCGGCAGGGAATCGAACCCACAACCTCCCACATCTGAGATGGACGCTCTAACCACTAGGTCACCAGAGCAGTAACAGCGATGGAAGCCTATGGTTTATGATATTACACAGTAGCACAGGGGTCTCAAACACAATAAGCCATATCCTGTGGCCCGCAAAATGACTGGCATCACAAGAAATCACGAGAGATAACAAAGGTGGTGTAGCCTTAGAACCATCAAAATGCCTTCATGTGGCCCTCAGGGTGGTTTGAGTTTGAGTTTGAGACCCCTGTGGCATGTCTTACATGATAATATACCTATGTCTCAATGAAGATTCTCACAGCTGCAACAAAAATCTAGTTTTTGTTTATCTATACAAGGTAGGATCAAGTCAATGTGCTTGTGCATTAATGTGCAAAGTTAACGTCCTAAGGCAGTAGTTCCATACCTGTGGGCTGCTGATGCAAGGAAGGCGGCAGGGTTATTCCAAGGGAACCTAAAAATACAACTATTAACACGTGGGAATCTGCAAATTTTAAGATGGGTCCTCGAACTCGAAAAAGTTGGGTTTGTATAATCCTGGGATCAACAAAGCCTTCCGGCGGTTATATACATGTATTCTGAAAGAGTATGAGCTGTAAGGAGCATTTAACAGTATGCCAAATGTAAATAAATCTGAGCGATAGCTTAGAATCTCTATCTCTCATTGCAAATCTTTTAGCAATCATACCCTACAACACAAGACACATAATTCCCAAACATACCAGCATCAAGCTTATTTTCTACACTGCAAACACTCGGCAAGACAATTTTATAACAATAAAAATCTTAAATATTCACTTCTCATCAACAACATGACCAAAACGAATATTACCATATATGTTCACTTACAGCTTTGGTCAAACTGCAAACAACACAGAGGCTGATCTACCATATCATTGTGCGCTGGTAGATCAGAGCACATGTTGTTTGTTCGACTGATTGCTCCTGTCTGCTGAGACGAGTTCTGTCAGTGCATATTATGTAACAACAGATCTGGGTCTGTACAGTTTGATTTGACTTTTATGTGTGTATATAAAAAAAACTAAACATCTAAATACCTTCTGTAGAACTTCTACCTGCTGATGCCACTAAATACTCCCCCCCCCAAAAAAAAACGATCAAATGAATCAACTTTAGCCATTTCCATTGATGATTCTGTTCACATTTAAATTTTATTTTCCACAATCTGAGTGGACACTCCCACAAAGAACAGGTGATCTTACCTCTCTCTACCTCTGCCTGGGTTCTCTATGGTTCAGAAGCCCAACAGCTAAAACATTGCCAACTGAGTCAAAACAAAATTCCTAATCTCATCATTGTTATGGTTTGTAGGTATAAACAGCTTCTTTGGAAAGCAAGCTTGATCATGTAAGACAACATAAACTGAGATGAAGCACAACATAAAAATAAACTGGGGGGAGAAAAATAAATATAACAGCCAGGATCAGGGCAGACAACAGATGTAGTCTGGACCTGTAAAGAACTTCATCATTAGCTCTGCAGGTTCAATCTTCAAAATACATGTACATGTATACCCAACCGCTTTCACAGCTGGCGAGAGAATAGTGAACTACCTGTGCTCTGCTTCAAATGTGAAAATAAAAAATTACCAAACCTTAGTTCAGACAACCCATTACTCTCATAAAACATTTCCACATCAGTATAGACACAAAAGCTATAAGAAAAGTTGGGGCAGTCTATTCTTATTTAACCACTGAGTAAAAATAACCCACACAAATTTCAGAACATTTTTAAACTATGTGTATTTCTCAATTTATGTATCATTTAAGCTAATACACACTTCAACTCGATAAAATGCTTAGAAACCCTTTGAGAGAAAAAATACTAATACTAATGTCCCCAAACTCATAAGTATAAACTTCACTTCCTTCATTATTCACATATACAAAACCAAGTTAGCACAAAAAAGAGTAACTGTGCTAAAAATAATAACAATTTTTTACACATGTGCTTATCACCTAACAGTAAATGTCATTTTTAGGTAATTCTGTCTGTCAATAACCGTAAGTCATTATACTTATTTCTTCTATTACTATATTTTCCCACTAAATTGCTTGACTGATGTTTCCAAAACTAGCATTCATCAATCTACAGTTTAACCAACAACCACAAAGCTAAAATAAGTACCAATACATCTACATCAAATACATTTCCCTTGACTGGATATGTATCTAAATTTGAATACATTCAATCAGACATCATGGCTCAGTTATCTCTAACTCAGATGACGCCAATGGAAAAGGTGGCACTGATCATTTTTGGATTATTTTTAATCTTTTATGTTTTGAAACAGTAAATACTGCTTGCTAATATTTATTTTAATTATCTAGGATTTAATGCAAAATTTCAAAATCAACTTTAGGATGACAGTTAATTGCTGTTCCAGTTCAAGTAACTGCAGGTATTTCATTTTTATTCTTTCTTTCTTTCCTCTGAATAGCATTAAATTTGAATTTTACATACTGTTAAGTTGCATTATATTTTCATAGGATTCTTATTATAGCCACCATAGCATCTACAGAACTTATAAATAGGTATCACTCGGAAAATGGCAGCATATAAAGATCTCCTTCTTATCCAACCAATTATATTTTTCACATGGGTACATTTTCTTTGATAAAGAAATGTCAATTTTAAACGGAAAAAATATATTACAAATATGCTAACAGATATTCTACAACTATGTTTTCACATTTATTGTGGCTGTGGTTTTAATTTTATTTATAGTAAATTTGTTTTTCATTTTAGCTTTTTCAAAGTATACTCTTCATAAGACAAGATAAAAATGCAAAGTTTTCTCCATTTAGTACTAACAAAAATGAAATTCTGATTTTGGTAAATGCCATCCAAACGAATAACAATGAAAGTAAATGATGAATGGAAGTGATACCAGTGAGATCTGAATGCATTTATGAGACAGTAAATGAAAAATGAAAAAATGATATGATAACTCCAATGCAAATGTTAATGGAATGAAAACATAACTGAACTGCAAAATTCATATTTCAATATGCTGTAATGGAAACAAATAACAGAATTTGTATACAATACCCTGTTGTGCACAGCTCCAAGTCTTGATATTGAATCTCTTTTATATACAACAAACCTTATCCCGAGATGTTGTGTTCTACAGGTTGTAGTGGTAAACACATTTGGACATGTTACTGTACTTTGTATATATATATATATATATATGTAAAGCTAAATCTGAAGCAATAAGTAACCACAGGTGTCATTATCTTTTAATCATATCCCAGTGCACTGCTTGTCTGGCATTCATGATTCCATTCAGCATTGGGTACATGGATGATCAGTTTCAATGGATAACCCATCTCTACAACAGAGTCAATAGTTCTCACAGTCTGCCATGTAAGATTCCCAACTACAAATCTAACACAATGTAAGGAACATTAAAATGATCAGATGTCAATCGTAAAAAAAATAGTAAAAATTGACAAGACTTCACTCAAATGTATGATATGACATATGAAAAACTGAATCATAAAACAATTGTTATTTTGTTGTATTTAATTGGTACGATCACTAAAACTGCCGAAGGTGATCACTTATTTCCGAGGATAATTTAATTCAAAATAAATATGGCATATGAAAGTTTCAATGTTGGTTCTGCTTTCCACCTAATTTTAATTAGAGCAGTATGCACCTGCTTAGTGTTGCAATTAAGATCCCAAGGGCAGGGGACAGTGTCCCCCACTCTCCCAATTTGGGGGGGGAACCACAACATTTTAAATGGATAAAGTAAAACTGTAGTACATAATGCACTAGATTGCAAAAGAAAAATAAAATACAATCTTATTTGCTTCAACACTTTGACATCTATGTTGTCAGAACTGTATATCACATTTTCCTTGGACACTTGAATTATTGCAATAAATATTTCCAATAAATGGTAGTCTTTTGGATCTGAATGTCACTGTGAAATTCTCAGAAAAAGAAATTTATTATTCTGTGAGAAGCTGAATTCATAAAATGAGACCAAGAGAGATGTACTGCATGTGGTATCATACATCTGTGAAATAAAACAGGTATGGCAGTACATTTCAGGTGAAGGCTAATGTTATACATTTTCCAGGCTGAATGACTAAATTTCTGAAAAAGCTTGCATAATACATAATTTAACTAATAAATCAATGACTCATTATCCAAGGAAAGATGGTTCTGAGAAAGAGGAATGGGGGGGGGGTTTGATCCCCCACCCTTTCCAAAAAGAGGTCCAAGTGGGACCAAGAGTGCTCACCTGGTTGGTTTGGATTTGGTTTGGTTAGGTTTGTTGTTTTACAGCACAGCAACACAAGTAGGTTATTGAATGCCGAGGCAAATGGAGCAAAGTACTTTGTCCAAGGATGCATCATGGTAGGTGACCCAGGCTGGTCTGATGGTAGGTTTCAAACCCGCACCATTTCAGTCTTGAGACAAGCACACTGGTCACTGAGCCACTGCAGCTCACTAGCCTGCCTGGCATCTGCCAAATATGCAAATTCTTGGCCAAGAAATTTAGTTCAACTACTGGATGCTTTCAGTACAAGTTTATTCCAATTCTGTTGACTGGATATGTTATAAAAAAAAAAAAATGTTCAAGGTTTCTCAATTTTTTAATTTCATTCATATTTGATCATTTATACAATATTAAAAGGACTTAATGCCAAAATGCTTTCTGTCAAACTAGGCTAAATTTTGTTGCATGCTTTGTGAGATGAAGTCATTTTAATGTATTCTGCTGTTAGTAAAAATGACCATCTTTGATATCAGACCAGCATCAACTAAATAAAAATGAAAGCCTTTAATGCCATGGTTCTATCAAATATGGTGAAATTTTGTCGAGTGCATTTTTTCAATGAACCCATTGTTAAAGCTTTCTCTCTTGGCATCATTTGTATCCATGTAATGGTTTAACAGCACATCAGCATCCTGTCTATACAATGCCTAGCTAAATTTAGTATCCAGAAATGGTAAATTCAAGCATCTTGTCAAAATTTCCCCAAGAAGAAAAAAAAAAAAATCTACGAACAAAAGCAAATATCAACCATGAGAAAAAAGAAAAGACAGATGCTGCAAACACCTCCAAAAAAAGGCACACAAAGCAAAGATAAGGGGAAAAACAAGAGTCCCTTGAAGGGACATGCTCTACTCGGTAAAATAAATTTCCAGGAACTCAAGGTATGATCATTTTTTCCTTTAACTGGTTGAGTATTGAAAACATCTCTGATATTTTTCAGCAATAACAAAATTTTCCAATTAGCTGCTGTGGCAGCTGTATTGGATATATGATTGGCTACATTTTCATTCTGGACCACCTAGATACCATACAAAGTTTATTTCTGAAAACTCATGTTGATAAGACCATCCATTTTGCAGGAGCAGAGGTAACAATATTTTTCTAGACGGCCACCACAAAATGGTGCAGGGTCAAATCCTAGCATTAGACCAGCCTGGGGCAGCTACTGTGATGTACCCTTTGGCAAAGCTCTTTACTTCAATTGCCTCGGCACTAAATAACCTACTTGTGTTGCTGTGCCATATAACCTACTTGTGGTGTTGCTGTGCCATAAAGCACGTAACTGGTAGTTCTTGTGGAATGACGGCATTTCTGGTGGTCTGCACATAGTAATATTTTGCGAACAATTTAACAAAAATTCATTCAACTCTCATATAAAATTTATCCTCACTAATACACCGAAGCCTGAGTAAATATTACATAAGGCGCAACATGATCGTTTTTTGAAAATGTATTTGCACCTAAAATAACTGTGTAAGACATATGGTACACAAAAGGACTGAGGATATCAATATGTAGATTATGATTGACAATTGATTCTCAACAGAGATGTTAACATATATGCATTTCCATCTGATTTGCTAATTAAGCTGTTGGGACTCGTTCAGATTCAAGTGTCCTGGCTTACCATTTGCATAATGTCATTAGAAGTTATTTCCAGACAAAAACTGTTCATAACCAAGTTTTAATATATTCCCAACAAAGTTCCACACTAAATTTATAGCAAACATATTTTATCAATGCAAATCTTTAAGACTCAATAGCAACTGTTAAAACTTCATGTTCCACAAATGTATCACGCCTTGTCTGGAACTATGGAGGAAGCAATTTCTTCTCAACATTTACAACAGCTGAGTCCAAGTGCACTGCCAAATTTCACCTCAAAAACATTACATCTATTGTATGTTAATTCCATGCCAACCTCATTCATATTCAAATTCATTCTGAATTTAATAGCGCTGACACACAGTGCAGCAGACATGACCTGAGTTTGCAAGGGTCAATGAATTTCCAACGAAATACTAAGATGAATCATTCATTCTAATATTTGTTAACATATAGCAATCTGCAAATATCAACTATCTTTGGCCTCCTAGTGTACAACCTTTACCCTGTGTAATATTAACATTTTTACACTTTAAATTGACTTTTCTAGATCATATCTGGGATCAAATATGGACCCATTTGCAAATTCCCCATGTTTTAAGAGTTCAACCCACCCACCACCCACTGCTTTATACTACAATAATAAAATAATCTGCAATCTCAAACATGTGGCAGCACATGATAAAAACAATATTTTGTTTATTTTCATTTATAAAAATTCTCTTTCTGTACTAGTGGTGTTGTGACTTGCATCTTTTCATCTATTTATATTATCACAAACACCACACAAATAATAATAATAACAGAAATAATAATAATAATAATAATAATAATAATAATAATAATAATAATAATAATGATGATAATAATAAGAAGAAAAAGAATGACTTTATCACAAATTAATAATAATCACTTACTTTTGAAAAAGAAAAGCCACAGAAATGCTTTGAAAAGGTGGCTGCTTGGTGAACTTCTGATATTGGAAAATACTGGGCTATTTTCATAGAGGAAATCAACATGCATCTGTTAGATACACCCTCAAGAAACTTCATTACTATTATTATTATTATTATTATTATATTAAATGTTGGCAGTAGCTAACACTGCAAAACTATTTCCATCTTTTCTCGTTTTATGTGAAATTTCTGTTCAATCATGCAAAAAAGCAAATTCATCAATCGAGCTGACATTTCTTCTAGAAGTCGATGCTTAACAGGCATGATTACAAATGCAAGAGGACCCTTTTCTTTTTGAGTCCACCTTCAATGTAACAAATATATTGTAGCTAATCTGAACACTTTAGCACTTCAGTTAATCTTAGGTGTGGGCAGATGCATGGACAGAAAGAAACACATACAGTATAGATGCCAAAGATATTGCAGAGAGTTTCAGTCAAAGTGGGTTCAACAAAAGTAAATCAAGCACACATGTTTATCAAGTCACATCAGAATTCTAGTTACATTTAACTCCCCTATGTAAATATTTCTCAATTTTGTTTTCATTTCTTTTTGGGATTACTTACAACACTTAGGAAATTTATCAGCAAATCAATGAGAAAATCACATCTCTTGGTACACTAATATTGCTACTATTAAGTTAAGGCCAATGCATCAATATTAAATCCAGTAAAAGACTCCAGGCAAATGGGCATATTTATTGATTTCAGACACTATTACCTCCCTCATTAAATCTTAGCCTGCTAGCTAGAATGAACCTAATTGTATCCATAAACAAGCATGGAAATAAAAGGTATTCATCTAGCACAACAGATGCTATTTTGACCCAGTTTACTATTGTGAAACAAGAGGGCCACATGTGTTAACCTGCCTACAATCTACCTACAAATTAAATGCAAGGATGAAACAAGAGGCCAAGGTGGGTCCAAGATAGTTAACCTGGATGGCATCTACCATAATGGCTGTAAAATTTGGGACACAAAAAATGTTGTTTTCTTTTAAATGTTTTTTATATTATTTTTGCATGTGCATATTTTCACATTTCAACATGAAATTATATAAAGGTAAAGACTTCACAATTCAAAGGCCGGTTAGAGTTTACCTGGGAGAACAGGCTGGACTAGAATGTACTGTACTTACACAGTGCATACTGTGCTAAGTGTCTCTTCTGTCCTTGTTTATTCCCCAAAATACATGTATTAGATATAGATTTAGCTTTATTTATTGCTTTTACCAAATTACATTCTTCTAGATACGATTTCAACCATATGTACATAGCTATTTCTTTTATTTTGATCCATGTGCTCATGAGTTATTTGTTTTTCAGTGATATAAGTGATCCTACAAAGTGATGTAATCGTTATGAAAAGATACACACATTTAGTTTGTACATGCACATAACCTGCCACATGTTCATGAAAGAATGATCATAATAAAGGGTAAAATTCTGAAAAGTGATCGACCAAGATCATCATCGATCTATTTGGTGTTTTTTGGCTTAACAAAACTGCAATTTCCCACATGCTGGCAAGAAGGTTGTTTCAGTGTCTCCTTCATTTATAATTGGCTGATTTGTCTTTTGTTATCATACAACAATCCAAGCTAGTTAATCATTTAAACACTTAAACTGGCTGGAGTAAGTTATGCCAGTACTACCATTCATATTTAGTAGCAAGAATACTGTTGCTGTGTAAACGTAAAAGGTCCCTTACATCAAAGCAAACTAAAATGAAGTTTTTACAGTATTACAATTATTTTAAAAGCATTATATCTGAAACGTCTTTATTGTATTTTAGAGATATTATCTAAGTTTAGTGCAGTGGTGCTAATGATTCAAATCCAAAGGATGTACTTCATTCAGTTCAAGTTAGAACCTTCAAAGGACAAGTGGAGAAACATTATTCTAATGTACTCAATAAATGCAAGCATTAAACCAAACACTATTGTTGTTCATTGCTGTTATACTGGAATCATATTTTACACAGTTAGGTGTTTATACTTTCAAGGCAAAATAACAACATTATTACTGATGTATTGATGCAAAATTCTAATGCAATAATGCATAAAGAAACAACTTTATTTAAAAGGGAGAGGCTGCTGTTATAAATGCGTACGGCAACCTGTATGTGATAAATTCTATTCACTGTCAAAACATATACCGTAATACATAACTGAATTAAGTAATGATACTAAGAAAACAGGAAAATCAAATACATTTATTGAATTTGCAAAGAAATTAAATTCACTTACAACATTTTCATGTAACAATTCATGATGATAGTTCCTTAACAACCACAAGGTCAGTTTGTGGTGTTGCTATGATTTATAGAATACACTGATTGATTAATTAAAAAAAAAATGAGGTGTTCCAAGACTTATAGTTTTGAAACGATTGCTACAATTTTGTGTCCCAACATTTATAAGTCATTCAAATAATAACGTTTGATAATAATTAAGGGTGGCCCAAGACTCAGAGTATCCCAAGATTTACCATCATTATGGTACCAATAAAATAAATGCAGGGGTGGCTGGCCAATCTGGGATTGCATCATGCTTTCTGACATTTAATGGCTTTTGTATATTTCTGGCAGCACATCAGCATCATTTAAGCAAGGAAGATTTCTGTAAAGTTTGGTCAATTTCAGTTGGCTGGGTTTTGAGAAGAGTTTATTAATGAGGTGTTTTTTTCTTTGTTTAGTAACATGGCCAATTAAAATAGTGGATTGGCATTTTCTGTAAAAACCTCAAAGGCTTTCATGCTTATCATATGTGCTTTGATCAAATTCTCAAAAGCAGCTACTGAGAAGTTATTTTCAGCTGGTTTTTAGTGTTATTTGTTTACAAACTAAAAAGCCCTTTTTAAAGCCAGGATTCTGTTTGTCTTATTTGATAAAAACTTCTGTTCAGCAGTTTAAAGAATTTTCAATTTTGCTTTTCACTTAACAATGGCCATGCATGAAGGCAGACTGTCATCATCTGAACATATTTTACAAAAAAAACTTCAAGCCTCCAATGCCTTCATCCAAATGTGATCATATTCTGTTCTGCAGTTGTAAGAGACCAATGAAAGTTCTCTTCTGTAATGAGAACAATGGCCCTATCTATATAATTCTAAAAGGATTAATACAACAAAAATTACCCGTAACAAAAAGAGAGTATTCCACATCTGACCTTGTTTTTATTCATTAACTTCCATGTACAACAATCCTGATACTGACAAAAATTTAAACATTTAATTGCAATCAACAGCACTAATTTGTAAGGCCTTGATTAACTTTTGAAGATAGTGGTACAAACTGCAGGTATTTTTGCCTTTCATCTTCATGTATCTCAAGTGCCTTCAGAAAATCAAAAGCCTTGTTTGGTCACTTGAATTACTGGCAAGATCAATTGCAACCTATCATGAACTGTTTTTGTGAAATATGACTCCGTTGACTTCCACATCTGACAGAAACTTACAATTAATCTCAGATTAATTGGAAATTTCTGTCAGCTGTGCAGGAGACCCAAGCGAGCTTGATAATGCTCAACTGGTAGACTAAATGCAAGATAAGTTTGCCAAGAAATCTGGATTCGTAGGATGCTTTCAGCAGAAATTTCTTCCAAAATTGTTGAATGCCTCCATTATAAAAGTGACTGATTTAATGATTTCTCTATTTTTGATCTGGATCTATATTTGATGGCACATCTGCAGCATTTGCCCTATATTGAAATGCCTCAATGTCAGGATGATTTCAAAGTTGGTCATATTTTGCAAAAGTGGTATTTATGATAGTGTTTCTGGTGTATCCTCTTATAATACTGGCTGCCATATTGGATGACCAATTCATTTATATAAATCTGAAAGCTAAGATGTTTTCCATCAAATGTGGTATAATACAGTTGAGTGGTTTCTGAGAAAAAGTCATTAAATGTTGTTGGGTTTATTTTCTTCTATATTTGGTAAAAGCAATAACTGATATTCAATTTCCTTATTTGTGCAAAATATATAACCCTTTGGGACAGGATTCTTTTTATAAAAAATTCAAATTTCAGTAAAAGTTTTCTTGGATGGTTTTTAAAAAGTTGTTTCAAGGATTTCACATTTGGCAATAATGTCCATGGCTGACATCAAATTTGTACCATTTATAAAATCTTGCATGGTTTTTATGGCAGGATACTTTCTGTAAGATACTGGCAAAATCTGTTAAGCAGTTTCTGAGAAGTCATTTAAATGTTTTCTATTTTCAGCAACAGCAGCCATATTTAATGTGGATCATCATTCTTTTCCACAAGTCTTCATACAATACTGTTTTTGGGCCCTGAGTGGCCAAGTGATCTAAAGTGCTCAATGTTACGGATCACTGCCATCTCACTTCTGTCTGCGTGGATTCAAGTCTTGGGCTCGACTAATGTGGGTATGTGAGAAAGCTTGCCGGTAGCTTCTCGTGGGTCGGTGGTTCTTTCCGATAAACTTCTATTGTGCATTTTTGAGAAGAAGCTTGTTAAAGGTTGATTCACTTTAAATAACAGCATCCATTATCTGATGGCCAGTTGGCATTATCTGCACAAAAGGGCCAGGTGATTTATTACTCTCTACCAAGTTTGGTGGAAATTAGTTAAGTGGCTTTTGAGAAGTTGAAAGTATACATAGCATTTGTTAATGGTTGAAAAACAGACAAAACACAATGAATGCAGGACATTACCAAGTGCTCCTTGGCCTTACAACCAGGCAACCTAAAACTGATGTATCACTTTCAGCAACAAATGCTTTTAATATCTAATCACAGCTGCTTCCAGAGATTCTTCTAGGTTGACAGGGAATGGGCCCAGGCCCCTTCAATTTGGGAAAGCATTAGACTGATGTGGACTAAAATTTCCAGGAACAAGAACTATGCTTTATGAAACAAATGACATGCCCCCAGCAATGAGCTGTTGACATATGAAAGGGCAAATGCCTATTATTCCATGGCACCAACCAGGTGTATATTGCAAGAGCAGTAATAATAATAAAAATATTTTTATTTATAGAAGACAACTCATTAGTTGTGTATACAACTATTCTCCCCTAAGACCCTAAACTATATACAAAATTCAAAAGTATAATTGTCACTCACACAAGTGCAAAGAATACTAATGTATATTCTCTCTCTCTCTCTCTCTCTCTCTCTCTCAGTGAAAATAATTTCAATTCACAACAAAATCTGAACTAAGCTTATGTTCAAAGTGCATGCTCCACCACCACCACCAAACGCTGCATGCCATGGTAAAGCACTATTCATTAGTTTTAATACCAATGGTATTTATGATATTTATAATATTGGGAAATATAAGTTCAGGCAAGATGACGAACAATGGAAATTTATCAATTACATTTTAATTTGCATGCAAACATTAGTGAAGTTGAAAAGTCGGAAGTTATGTAATGAATAACCAATAACAGAGTAATAAATGCAAAATTATTGTCTGCACCCTTCTTTAATTCACAAAGCAAATATTAGATCCATTTATAATAATAAAAACTAAGTAAAACTTTCTGCAGTCCAACAAAATTCGAAAAAACATGTGAAATGTAATTCAAAGTTTATACCTTTTTTAGGCACACATATCCCTGAATAATGTTAACATCTGTCCATTCACAAAAATGTCCAACATACTGCTCACAAAGACACTGTATCAACTACAGTAAGACACTGTTCAATACATAGTATATATAATGTGAAAGTAATTACTATGTAGGATTTAAAATTTATTTGTTGTTGTTCCACAGAGCAAACAAAATATGAGAGGAGTCTATTGTTATCATTAATTACATTGCATACCATATACACTCACTTATGAGTACAACTACAAATGCATAATGCATCAGCAGATCTGGGTCTGTGTCAGTAGGAGTTATCAGCAAAAAAAAACCACGATAGACCTTGATCTGCAGGTGCATTATGCTACGGTGGATCGAGATCATTGCTGTTGCAGTCTGACTCAACTTATAATCAAGTATATTATGATAAAAACAACTAACTTGTGAATAACCAATCTGCAGCTCAGTTCTGCTTTATCAAAGCCCATAACAAGTGTCTCTATCGAAAGTGATATTTTGTCATGTTTGGGGATAATCGACAATGTTAACTGGCTTACAAATAAATTTTTTTCTTTTTAGTTCAGTCTAGACCTGATCTGATAGAACATCACCACTATCATCACTTCCATTTAAATGAGCTATCACCTGGGACAAATACACTTCTTAAGAGGGTGATCTGAGTCCTGCCTTGGACAACTTGTTCACAGGTAAATCTAGGTTCCATGTATATGGTTGGCACAAATTTTAAACTGATTCAGCATATACATTACTCAATTACATGTCTATTATAGAAGTAACTACATATACTAATTATCATTTCATCCATTTACTAACTCCATTTTGAAATACAGAAGTGGAGCAGGCCCGTTTTATTTCCTTTGGATTTCAGATCCAAATCAGCGATCCTAATTACTGAAAACTATTCTTGAATAGTTAGGTGTTTGGTGAGGAATTTTGTCATTTCTAGCTGTAATTACACATCGAGTTGGCATACTAACAGAATTCCAATATGTTGGATGCCATTTAGTTACATTTAAGATTCCACCTCTTATGTTTTAATAAACTTTTTTTCCTATTCACTATATATTTGCAATATCATATTATCCCAGACTCACCCAGCTCCCTATACTGCTCGTATCCCCTGGGTTAATGTCCAATCATGCAGCCACTGGGCCAAGAAAATACACCTTTCAGATTAAAAGATTTGTTTAATACTATTTAAATGTGTGTGTGTGTGTGTTTTGTACATTTTACGTAACTTTAACAATTTTTCAGTCATATCGATACTGTCTGCAGTGTGGCAGTTTAAGGTGATGTCTAGCACTGGGGCATCAAACTGCAGACACATGGCATCATGTCCAACCCAGTCCCATTATCCTGACACCAGGCCGACCATTCCGAACACTAACCTCTTAATGCTGAGCGCAAAGTGAGGCAACTGTTAGTACCATTTTTCTAAGTCTTTGGTATGACTCCACCCAGGTTAGAACCCACAACCTCCCGCATACAAGGCAATTGCTCTAACTACTAGACCACCGGAGTGGTCCTACATACTATTTAAATAACCCTTCATTTGGCAACGCTCGAAGCTAAAAGCAAAATGGTAGCATTGCAATCAAAACTCGGCACTGGAAAGAGAAAACTGTAATAAGTGTCTTGCACAGGGACCCACCCTTGGGTAGGGGCAATAAGATTCACTGGGAGTGGTGTGAGTTCTCAGAACTGTCCTATCATTTATTCATCGTAATTCTGTTGATGCAAACATGCTACTAAATTAGAATTTCAGCTACAGTCTTTCTACTGACTTGTGTAATATCATTAAGTATTCCAGTCAATCTCTAATTTTAAAAAAAATAGTCCTGCTCTGATAGTTCCCACAGAGAGGTGAACAATTTGATTGCATAATGTGCCAAATGTCTATTTGCAGAATATATAATGTGCATGTATCTCTTCATCACTGATGTTTACTTCTTCTGATTACAAACAGTTCTGGATGCCATTCTCTCATCTGCCATAGATCTGGCACACCTGATGAATAAATTCAAGCTTTGGGTTATTAACAATATAAGTACGGACAGAAAGATCTCTTTTCAGTTGGCAGCCCAGAAGCATAGTTAATTTTAAGAGCAGATACAAATTCATTACATGTATGCCCACCAGAGTTTTGTGTGTGTGTGTGTGTGTGTGTGTGTCTGTGTATGTGTCTGTGTCTGTCTGTAGTCTCCTGAAAATCTCAGTTCAGGGACAAATACAAAAAAGTTTTGATTTTTCAAGCTTTCCCAAGTCTATCAATGACAAATTGCAAATTTATTATAATAAATCTCAGTTATTCCTCACGATGTTTTCTTTTGCTAAATTTAGTTACAAAAAATTACCTACTGGCCATCATGTCTGACTCATCGGGTCAAACTATCCCACAACAAGGAAAGGCTCTGTATTATCTTAAACATTTCAAGTAAACAGAAAAATAACTCAAGCTCACAGCCCCAAAATTAGATATGATACTAATGATATGATAGAGTGAACCTGATTATGTAAATTAGGTAGTCCCCAGAGACCCAAGTTAAGTAATTTGTAAAAGTTATGTGAATATGGCTTCATTTTAACTCAATCTGTACTCATAAAACATGTACACAGTCACTGCAGACCAAAATTATCTGTCTGACCTAAATTCCAAACTGTGGAAAAAGCCACTATAATGGCATGTGAAGGTGAATATGCCAAACCCATTTTATATCTGCGTTACATGGTTTTTTTTTTTACTTGTGCCAACAAGTTTCTGAATAAAGTCAAAGACTAAACAAGTGCTGTAATGGCCTGAAATAGATCTTCCCTTGGTAAGGCACTTTACTCCAGTTCCCTTGGCAAGGCACTTTACTCCTGGACTAGTTCCCTTGGCAAGGCACTTTACTCCACTTGGCAAGGCACTTAACTCCTAGTTCCCTTGGCAAGGCACTTTACTCCAGTTCCCTTCGTGGACTAGTTCCCTTGGCAAGGCACTTTACTCCAGTTCCCTTGGCAAGGCACCTTACTCCTGGACTAGTTCCCTTGGCAAGGCACTTAACTCCTGGACTAGTTCCCTTGACAAGGCACTTAACTCCTGGACTAATTCCCTTGGCAAGGCACTTAACTCCTGGACTAGTTCCCTTGGCAAGGCACTTTACTCCAGTTCCCTTGGCAAGACACTTAACTCCTGGACTAGTTCCCTTGGCAAGGCACTTAACTCCTGGACTAGTTCCCTTGGCAAGGCACTTAACCCCAGTTCCCTCAGCATGATATAACCTATTACATGTTTGATTTACTATTAAAAGATTTTCTACCAAAAAAGATGGTCCACATTCTATGTACCTCTTATTTTTGGAAATTTTAGCTAAAATATAAAAATTATTATCAGAATCCCAAAAGCTAAAATATCATGAGTTTTTACTTACAGTATATTCAAACTTTACAAATTTTCCAGACTTACAATTTGAGTTTTAAACTTGAGTTAATACATCATAAATTTGAAAATAAGGGGGTGCTATTTAGTATCACTGATACATGAAAATGAAAGTTCAATGGAATACAGTATATCTCAACTTCTCACACAATGCTATGTCCAGCAAGAGTCCCTTGAAGGGACTGATGTTCTACTATCCAAAAACAAATTCAAGATAAGACCATTTGTTCTTTCTATTTTGAAGTTGTCTCTGATATTCTTCATTGATGTGATTTACAAATTAAATACCATGGCAGCCATACTGGATGTAAGACTGGCACCATTTTCATTTAGGACAAACTAGACACCATTGGAAGACTTGCTGAAAACCCCATGTTGATATGACCATAGGAGAATTAGTGAAAAGATTTTCTATATGTTCACTGTGGCAGCCATATTTTTGAGGTCAGATTGACACCATTTTCATTCAGGGCCAACTAGATATTATAATCTGTCTAGAGATAAAAAAAAACATGTCAATATCACTTTTATTTAGAAGATAAGTAGCACTGACAATATTTTCAAGAGCCCTGCTATTTTCATTTAGCACCAACCAGACATCATAAGAAGTCTTACAGTGAAAATCAAATACTGACAAGACTTTCTGTCAAGGAAATGTGGCACAATTTTTATGTAAAATCAACTAGACACAATAAAAATTTTTAGCAAGTACCAGTTAATCAGAATACATAATGCCCGATAGCTTTTTTTCTACAAACATCTTTGGTATATTAATCTGACTTAACTTATATACTCACATACATGTCGAATCCCAATGCAAACTGCTCACAAACAGATCTGCAGTTGTATAATGAACTAGCAGATCCAGGTCTATGCAGCTTGTTGGAGTAATTACTTGAACAACATAAACTCTGATCTGCTGGCACATTTTGCAAATGATGATCAGGATTGATTTTATTTGCAGTTGGGCTCAACTTGTGTGTATATATATATATATATATATATATATATATATATATATATATATATATATATATATATATGGTGTATTTTGTAAAATCAAGAAGCAGATTGTTAGATTTCTCATTTTGTTTATCTGCAGTTCTTCATGAAAAATTCAAAAGTACAACACTTGAGGTGGGAAAAAAGAAACTAACAGAATATGTTATGTCAGCATCCTTCAACCATAAACATCAGATTAATGAGATCCAGTCAAGATCTAATCCAGAATTGCCACTGTTAAAAAGTTAATCAAATTAAGCAAAATAAAACTCATCAATACACTTCCCAAGGTTCTTCATGTTGACTGTTGATAATGCCAGTATTTCTAAAAGCAGTATGATTTTATGACTCTCTGGAAACAGATCCAACTTTAATCAAGCGCAGTCATAGAAGGTTATCACCTTACAAAACAACAGTAAAGTTGATGAACACGATTAAAGATTCAGATGTACAACAGTTCTATAACCATAAACTTTTTACTTATAAATCTGCTATCACTGAAGTTATCTAACAACTGTTGCATTTCTTTTGTAGATGATTCAACTTATTGCAGGTTAATGGAATGATCAAATGATAGGTACATCATATATATCAAGACAATAATAGCGTTGTTTGTTCCAGACCTTCCAGTATTTAAAACTCTTACTTCCAATCAAACTTACTGTATACGTTCCTCAACTGGGGTGGTGGGGTCCTGGATGGCAGAGTGGCTTAAGGTGCTCTTCTTTACAGATCACTCACGTCAGTGTGAGTTTAAGCCTCGTCTCCACCAATGTGGGTATGTGAAAAAGCTTTCCAACAGCTCCCACAGTTTATTAGTTCTTCCTGGGGCCTTCCTCAACCAAAATATACAGGTCACCATATGTTATCTATCATGAGCTGAAAAATGACATTGAACCCCACAAAACCATAGATCCTCTATGGACTTTTCTCCCTCAACATTTCTTAGGAAAAACATTCCATATTATATTAAATGACTATATCCATACAAAAGCATGAAGCGGAAGGTTCGGGGATTTGATACCCCCCCCCCTTAAACTATAGGACTCTTGTAGTTTCAATACACCAAATGCTGTCTATTCAATCAAAAAGAAACCATCTTTTGGGGATGAGCCTTGTGGTGAAAATCCTAGATTCATTCCTAAGTGTGATCAGCAAACTGTAGAACCCTCGAATATATAAAGCACCTGTCAGATCATCAAAATTGTCATTTGCTCCATGAGGTCTAGTGATTTCTTCTTCTTTCTTTCCCAGTTTATCTTGATATATGAAACTATCCATCACAGACCTTTACCTTACTCTTCTCCCGAAAATTACTTACTGGTTGTCAACATGCTAAGCTAAGCATCAGACTGGACACCATCTCAATTAGATGATATAAATCAATTTTGGGAAATTTGTAAAAATTTTATTATTATTTTTTTTTATGCCCTGGGGGGGAAAAGGTGCTAGGGTTGGCAACAAAAATCAGGAACAGTCGCCTGACCTGAAACACATTTTTTTTGTGCTTAATGTATAGAAAAGATCTCAATCAAAATTTATCTATCACTCTGCAGACAACAACCAATGACTTTCAACCACTTCATGACTATTAAAATATCAGGGGAAAACTGAAATTAATAAATTCAACAAATAACCTGCTGAATACACACAAGACTGCAAAATACAGATAAAGAAGTACAAGACAGCACTGTGGTATCAAATTATCTGGAGTTAAGCTGCTGATTGATGGCATTAACTAAAGGCACACTTGTGAACTTTACATTGATTCTCTTGAGACAAGTATGAAAATAAACTTCTGTAGCACATGTTTCATGCCTAGTAAATAGTACATTCATATAGGTTTTATGGTGGGTTTCTAAATATTTTTAAAGACTTTATGCTGAGGCAAGTTCATCCTGAAGTTGTACACCACTTAATCTATTCAGATCTTAACACTTTACATTTCACACATGTCCTAAGTGATAACATCTGTTGCAAGTGATTACATCTGTTGCATGTAAGTGATTACATTGGTGAGCTCTGGATGTTACTATACATTTGATTCACATTTATGCAAAAGCATCCATAACCACATGCTGTGCCCTTTGGGAATGGATAAAAATTTTGAAACTAATATGCACAAGTACAGACCGTCATCAATGGGTGTCCCAACAAAATCATGCTGACAATGGGTGCAGCTTAAAGCCAGCCCACCACCCACCCCCCGTCCTCATGACAAAAATCATGAAAAGACAGAAGAGAGGAGAAGCAGAAGTTTTTTTCTACAGAAGACACAAAATGTACTTTAATTACTTTTGGATTTGCATGATTTAATCAGCAGACAGACAAAAAGGCAATAATTACATTGTCTCTGTTTCTTCTTCTGCCAGACTTTAATTCTTGCTAAAATCCACCTTTGCTATTATAGGCAGGGTTCAATGTATTACAGGTCCATGTAGATAGTTTTCTCTCATTATAACATGATTCTGGATATAACAAGGTATTGCTATGGACCCCATGATTGAAATTACACCAATGCATTGGAATTTGTCAATCAAAAGCATGAAAATATGGGTTAATGAAAAACAACATGAAGCTTAGTAGTATATATTTGTTTCTTATTTAAAAACATTATTATCTGACAAAATTAAAAGTGCAAATAACATTAAGTTAAAACATTTAATGTAAATTAAAAATACTATAAATTTGTATTGGCATTTGTTGATTTTGATCTCCACCACCCTCAACATGCATACATGTATTCATCAAAGTTTCTATCATTACCACTATACCACTGTTAGCACATATGGTTCACACAATAATATGTTTTCAGTAAATGAAACTATTGTTCACCATAATGTGCTTTTGATAAGTAACACTGACCTTGCTATACCACAGTTCAGTAGTTAACACAGATGGCTGTTGAGGGTTCCAGTTACTGTACTGTAATGAGGGACAGCTGTATTAGCATGGAATAACCAACTATTGACTTATCATTAAGTAACCAGAGTAAAGACCAACCCTCACCAACTTTCTCAGGATATCTTTAAACAGAATAATTTCTGTTAGAAAACCCAGATGGGCATTCAGGGTCTACAACTCTTGTAAACAATTGCACAGAATGCTAGAAATCCAACTCATTCAAGGTCTCATCAGCACAAAGGTACATGACAATTCCATCCAATATTTATTTTAGTACAAGTCAAACGTGTTGTGTAGGCATTCAACACCGACTATTTCAGTAATGAGTGTCATTTTTCATAATTTGATTCTACATACCTTTATGTGGCAAGTATTCACTTCATTTGGTTTTGTATACATCCATATTCCTTTGGAAGGTCATTATTTAGACACCCCGAGAGGTGCATATGGCAAAATCAATGATAAAGTATACATACATTTTTGGACGAAATGAACCTAAAAGTGTGATCCAGTACAATCCTGATTGAATGTCACGCGCTGTCATGTCACAATGAAAGTTACGCATATTGATATACAAATTCATACTACCCTCTACTGAGATGATTTCACTCAATACGCTCTTATTTTGACCAAAGTTTAGTACATGGCCACCATTGTAAAAGTCCAAAGCGATAGATAATTTTCAACTGGAAGTTTCCTGGTGACAGTTAAGGTGCACAACATTCCATAATCAGAACTGAACAGACTATGGTTATAGAAAAATAGTTTTACATTTTAAAATAACAATTTATATTTAATTTAAAATGAGCAAATGTGTATACATGACCCATGTGACTTGTACTATAGTAAAGTTATGCTGCATCAGAAGCCAAATGCTAAATTTGGTTCCAATCCAGAAAATTTCTGTAAAGTTGTCTTGTAAAACCAGGTCAGGAGTATGAGGATCTGGAAGCCATAACAATTCCAAACAAGACTAAACCTATAAAGGCATAGTTTACAAAAACAATGTTGGTACCAAACTGAATCAGAACATGTTGAATGGTGCTAGAGCTATGTCAGTTAGAACCAATATCCCATATGAAGATATTAAGTTAACTGTCAAGGGCCATAATTATATCCAAAACGAAGTTGCTGATGAGACAAAACCAATAAAAGAGGCACCAAAGGATACCAGATTATGCACATGTCAAACTGCATCAGAATATGTTGGATTTTTGGAAGGTTCATGAGCTAATCTTTTGTCAACGATTTGCTGTAGTGGAGATTTAATACTGGTGGGAAAAGGGCAACTTTCTCAATTGAAATTGGACTTGACAGACAAAACCCCTAAAAGACAAATTGTATTAGGCGATTCGTCTACTAGATGGCATCAGGTTATGTTCAACAGTTGCTGAACCATGCTGGTTACAAACAACTACCCATGTGAAGATAACAAAGCAACAACAAAATAATGTGTGTTTCCTATTCCACTGGTTTTAAATTAGGGTAAGCAGCTTGGGGTTTGTTTTTATTTAAACATTAAATATATTCAATGTAATTTTTTTCGTAACTTTTTTTCACCACGGGGGAAAAACGTACCAGGGTCGGCAATGAGAAACAAGTACAGTCAGCAAACCTGAAATGTACAAGGGGGGGGGGGCCTAATTATCAAGGATTATAACTCTAACCAAAAATATAGACAGTGAGACAACTCTCACTAAAGGCACATCAAAATCTATAATACAATCTATGCCAAATTGTTTCAGTATGCTGAATGATTCCTGAGCTATGCTTACTAGAACGATCTGTTGTAGTGGAGATTGAACAGCTCATCAAAATACAACCTGAAATGATGAAACATTTAAAAGGCACATCTATATGTAGTAGAGATTGACCAACCAAATGGCACCCAAAAATTTATGAGTTACACAGCTAACCTCATTACAAGAATTCTGAATGGTCAGACAGTAGGACAGACAGATGGGACAGGTTATTGTTATAGGGCTCCCACCTGTCAATCATGCCCATGTGTTGACCAGCTAAGAAATTCAATGAAACTTGATCCCAGAAACTTGACCTGTCTGGTAGAAACCATAAAAAATACAATGTCACCTCCAATGTAATCAAAAAAATAAATCATGTGAAGCCATAGAGTACTGTATTCTTCCTATGATTAATCTGGTCAGCCATTTCCAACTAATTGAAAATTACTGTTCTACTGAAAATGGGTTATCATTAGGCATGGTCTTCTTATTGGAGAATCAAGGTCAAATTTGATGAAGCCCCTAGTAATCTGTCAGTCACTGGTTTGAGTAAAAGCTGAACATAAGCCACTGACTGGCTAAACTCATTAAGGCAAAGATACCCAATTTTGTGTCATGGGTTGTACCCTTCTTACAGGTCCTGTTACATCATCACAGTTCACAACAGACAAAAGCAAGTGATATTAAGTTACCTAATATAAGCCACTGACTGGCTAAGCTCATTAAGGCAAAGATACCCAATTTTGTGTCATGGGTTATACCTTTCTTACAGGTTCTGTTACATCATCACAGTTCACAATCGACAAAAGCAAGTGATATTAAGTTACCTAACACTTTTTCCTGAGAATGTTAGAGGCATACTGACACAAAAATAACTTGTTACCGTCAACCACAAGTGAACAGTGATGAAATCAGTGCAAACACAAGAGGGTGGAGTTGGGGATTTTCAAGGACATTATAGGGCACTATGTATGTATGCATGTACGTATGCATGCATGTCTGTATCTGTCTTAAAGGTACTCAAAATTTCGACCAAAAGTTCAAGCTGACAAGTAAATTTTGCACGACAGCCGCCGGCTGGTGACCCAAAAAATTAAACAAAACCAAAGAAAGTTCCCTATACTCGAAATCAACCTAAGATGCCAAAAGAAATAATATAAACTCACCTGACATTTTTAATATACTGAATAATTTTGTAACAGTTAAAGTATTTGTAAGATACATCACTAAAATGCTTGTAGAGTCCCATTTACTGTGTTTTGTTCTTGTCAACCACTCTTTTTCATAACTGGCAACCAAACATTTGCAAATGGAAACAAACATCATTTTTAAGTTGGTAACCATTGTGCGACCAATAAATTTGATCTACTTGAAGCCCTGATGTATGTGTATGTATGTTGGTATGTATATGTAAGCAGGTAGGTAATGAAGCAGGTATATATATATATATATATATATATATGAAGCAGATGCAGTTTTAATATACCTTTGTACCTCTTTAGAAACAGCTACAGTTCTTTTACAAAGCTAAGAAGATTTTAGTGGAGAACAAAGTAACATACCAGTCAAAATCAGTTATTTAGACCCATCCATAATGCTGAAATCAATATTCAAGAAGAATCTATAAGCCTTTATCCAATGATCATAACGGAGAACTAAATGCTTCACTCAAACGTATCGCATCCAATATGCAACACAAAGCACAGCTTTGCATTCTATGCCCTTCCACTTCATCTATTAAGCTCTGCTCGGCCATGAAATGTCAACTTCAAAATCTTCTATATCTCTTGAGGAATACTGAAGATTTCAAGAGAAGATTATGTGCAAACAAATCTATAGCCATACAACTCAAGACTTTAATTTGATTAAGTGCTGGGGAAATTGTTACCCTCATTTCAGCTACATGTAAGGAAACCATTTCAATGCACTGGAGTTAATCTCTAAAATAAACAAGATGTATTTTTGACCATTTCTGAAGTAACTGTTGCCTCATATGTTGTGATTCGATCTTCTATCACAGAAAATGAGTGGCAATGAAGACAGAATCCATTCTTGACTGAATATATAACAAAACCTTGCAGCAATGAGAGACATGGGGTCAGCAAATTATTTGTAATCCATGTGGAAAGAAAACATGTTACAGGACTCCATCTTGAAATAATTCTATTGGATCTATCCTAGAAATGAAAAATGGGGGCAGAGGTGAATTTCCCGCTCCATCAAAGGGGGAGGATGAAGACATAAAAGAGAAGAGCTTGAAAATATAATGCATGATTGTAATGCATTCTTGATTTTTCAGCAAAATTCTTTCTGAAATAGCATGAATCACAATCACAACTGGCAAATTAACTGTTCATATATCACTCATTTTATTACCAAAAATGGTGATTAGTGCACGGAACTTTATAATCAACATTGTTAAATTCACAACTTTTAATAGGAGCTCAAAGATTTTTTTTCTAATTTTGTGGGGAAAATATTTTTTTATCAATTTCCATCCTTATTTAAGTTCAATGAAGGTCTCTCAGCAGATGACGACCTAACTTATACCATGGTCTATGTTTTTGGACCATATTTCGCAAGAGTTATCAAGAGAGAGGTGTACACATGTACCTAAAAAAGAAGTTATAAAATTTTTCTTTGTTCCTGCACCAACCAAATCAGTTTGCAATGGAATGCAGTTTTAATAATTTTGTTCACATTGGAAATATTCCAGCAGACTTAACGATTTTTCAACCCATATTTCAACTATGTGGGAAGTGGGCACTTCTTAAAGTAAAGATATATTACTTTAAACCCTGCCCAATGAATACATTAATTTCTGATAAATTCATCCTTTGACCTGTTAAATGTTAAGATTAGGCTGTCTGTCAATAATTCAGAAGCCTGGAACTTTTGCTTGTTCCCTGTCGTTGACAAGTAGCTGATTAATCTGATAGGACAAGTGACTGTTAGCATGTTAGTGACTGATGCTGTTAGCATCTGCAGTCCACATATCTGCAAGATTAATTTGCAAGTCAACAGTAGCTATTACCAATTTGATTCTAGAAAATCATTTACAGCTAGTGATTAGACTGCAACTTTTTTTCATTAAATTTGGCTTTCGATACAGTATAAATCTTTTCAGTGGTACATCCAAAGGGGTATGGGGGGGGGTGATGATGTTCATAGAACTTTCCATTCTACAGTTAAAAATACTAATAAATTTTCCAGAGAAAAACAGGAATTTGGTAACTTTTGCCAAAGAAATTATCCCATATTTCAAACTGAACCAAATGAGCAAAAATCCTGGATCTGTGAATTACATTTTACTATTGCATGTCTACCCAAAAAAATGCCAATTTATCAATATCAACCTCGCTGTGGGTTGGCCCTGCAATTTGTTGTCAAATGCTTCCCAAATCTTACTACTATTCTCATCCTGATTGTGCGACTGCTCTGGTGGCCTAAGTGGTTACAGCACAGGAGGTCGTGGGTTTGAACCCTGGCCAAGTCATACCAAAGACATAAAAATGGTACTAGCAGCTGCCTTGCTTGGAACTCGGCATTAAAAGGTCAGAGTTAAGACTGGTCAGTCTGGTGTCAGGATAATGTGATTGGGTGGGATATGATGCCACATGTCTGCATATGATGTCCCAGTGCTAGACATCACTATAAACTGCCATACTGCAGACAATGTAGCAATATGACTGAAAAATTGTTAAAGCTACATTAAAAATTCAAATCACACACACCTGCTTGTACTTTTTTAATCAGCAAAATCTTTAGAAAATATGTCTCTTGCTTTCTTTAGTGTACATTCATTCATGTCTATGTTTGTGATAGCGATGACCAAAGTTGCTATAGGTTATAAAAGCTCAAAACATCAAGGCAATTAATATTCATTTAAAATAACATACTTGGCCACTAATACATTTTTGGTTTATCTTTCTATGCCAACAAGCAGCAATGCAAAGTCTTTGGACAAGCTGCTAGTGTAATATAACTTTGAGGTTGAAGGCACACCCAAGGCAATGAAGATTTAGTTCTGATGTTCAGTTAATGGTAAAAGTGACTAAATTTATGAAAAATATACAACCTGTCATTTAATCAAGTGATTATTAATATGAACAGAAATTTATTTCATAAAAGTGGAGATTATTATGATAAATGCTGGTGGAAAGTTTGTGAATGCTAAAGTTAATGATATGATGATAATGGAATGGAAAACTCCATGCTGCAGCTCATATCGGGTGAATCAGATTTTCAGACGTGTCAATATTTTCATGAGTTGCCAAGTACTTGTTAAAATTTTTGTTACAATAATGTATGCGTCCATGGAAAAGATCAAATTACAATGCATACAATAAGCATAGATGGCAAAACAGTCAAAGCAAACCAAATTATCTCATTTTCTTTTAGCACTACTAATGCATTAAGTACTATCTACTGTTTCAAATTTGGACTGCTCCAGTGGCCTAGTGCTTACAGTGTCCACCTCAGATGTGTGAGGTCGCAGGTCAAGACTTAAATATGGTAATAACAGCCGTCTCGCTAGGTACTCAGCATTAAGAGGTTAGTGTTTGGAATGGTCAGCCTGCTGTCAGGATAATGTGACTGGGTGGGACATGACGCTACATGTCTGCAAGTATCATGCCCCAGTGCTAGACATCGCTATAAACTGCCACACTGCACACTTTGTAGTGATATGACTGAAAAATTGTAAAAGCTTCATTAAAAATCCCAATTCCTTAACACACAATTTTCAAATTTGGAAGATGGAGAATAAGGTGTCCCCTGCCCTCAGAGCCTTAGTGCAACATCGATCTCACACAATAATTCAGTCAGCATGGTAGTAATTTGTGGTTCAAAGTTTTAAGCTGTCTGTAAGTAAGTAGTGTCTTTTGAAGATGACGCTCCAGATTCTTCCAGCCATGGCTCGAGTAATTCACATCTTTCTGACAAAGATCACAAAACGCAAGACTTTGGCTTTAAACTTTCTTATGAACTGATCAACTACATGAAAGTTCCCACTGACTTTGCGTTCCCAGTCGTTCATATTTCCAACATATTTTTAAACCTTATACAAACTTTTCATGTCAAAGTCTATAACAAGAATTCAAGATGCCATAATGCTTCAATCTGTCTTTCCATTTTCAAAGGTTTTTGTCATGTTACGATTCACTGCATGGGCAGAAACTTTTGACCAATTACGTTCTTACAACTATTTGTTAAATCAAATGCATAATAAACGCTGTTCCAATGAACGTCTTTACATGGTTAATATATAATGGAATAGATCAGTACAGGCTGTTATTTGAAACCCAATCTGAGATGACATAAAACAATGGACTAGATTGAAGATTTGATTCAGGTGAGGTGAAAGGTGGACATGGGAAAAAAATCATCACTGATTACAAATCTAAAACTTAAAAGCTTCACAAATCAAGATAAGTATTTTTGGAAATCGGTTCTGAATAAGGAAATCCAAACATCAAACTTCAAACTGGACAAAATTTGACTCGAACTTCAAACTGAAAAGTGAGTCAACATTTTGCTTTCCTATATAAAAGTAGCAATTAAAAAATACTGTAATCATTTATTATTTTTGGTATAAAATTTTCTGCATTTGTACATAAATTCTTGGACTAGTGAAATGGTCTTATCAATTCAATTGCTAAGGATCTGTTTGTTGGTTGTTAAATCTGCAGTTTGTAGTCAAAACAATATTCATGACTAATGGTAAGCCATGAAAGAGTGAATACCCAGGATGAAGTATTTGGGGTTTTTTTTCTTTTGATAAAAAAAATATCAGATGCATTCACCATGTACATAATGTACAACAATCAATCAAATGAAAGTTTTACTTAACTCTGAGTAACAATTACTGGAATCTTGGGTCATGCATGTAGATTCTCCAAATATACATGTAATTGACAATTAGACTCGTTTCTTTCAGTTCTGGCTCAAGTCCTTCAAAATAATGACCGTTTCTAACACATTTCTCCAAGAATGTCTCAAATCTGATGCTATAAGCCACATGTTCCATGTTATTTTGTTCTACAATATATTAGTTGCAAACATTTTTCTTTAAACATGCTGATACCTGAGCTAATACCATGAACAATAAATAAATGTAAAATGATTCATTATTTAGTTTTTTTTACACTCATCTAATGAAACTACAAGAAAATTACAATTTATTCATTTACATATTCTGCTGTTTATGACCATTGTTCCTGTTCAAATCAATGAAAATCTAACCATTTACATCAGTTAATTGATCAATTTTCCCTCCTACCTGCAAAGTGTACCTTCCTTTTTCTTCTGGTTGATTAGACAGAATCTAGTGGTAACAATAGCAGCAGCAATGGAACTAATAAGGTTCCTTGATCTACTTGGTACAATTTCTGTGATGTTATTAGTTACCCAGTGTCTACTCAGTATCCTTTATAGACTCCAACAATACACCGCAATATGGCTGTGGGCAACACAAGCAACAGAGAAAGATGCAAAAGAGTTTTATATGGAGCTGTACTAAGGAGTATCTCAAAGAGAAATCAATGGAGACTACATGACGAGTAGGCCCTTGTATGATGAGCAGCAAAGATACACGACACTTTCTATACCTGGTCAGAACTGAATCAGACTGCGAAATGTATGGCTTCATATAATAATGGAAAAGGAACAAAAAACAATGACAAATCCAGTGCCAAGTAAATCAGCATTAAATATTCTTATCATTCTATAGGAAAGATTTCTTTTTAATTGGTGAATGGGTTTTATACATGTATCTGTCACAAGGTGTTGCCATGCTGTGAATATGGACTGAACATGGTAGAGTTTGAGATAGATCAAGTCACTGCAGCAGAATTGATGAGGGTGTGATTCTACATGAATGTGCAAGCCCTTCACAAAATGTACTACTAGGTCTTGATAATGTTATCTGACAAAGAAAAACTATTTACTTTGGTTTGATGAATGGCTGGGAAAATTTCCTTCTGCAAACATCACATTCTGTAATGAACTTGAGACCTGAACAATGCTTTACCTTTCACTTTCATTCTCTCTCTCACAAGTCTGTGAAGAGACTTTTCTAATGTAAATATACAAGATTATAATTAACTTTGATTCTAACAGTACTTTCCATTCATATTTTCTCATTTAAGAAATCTACTGCCAATCATAGTAGCATGACTCCTTCTAAACAGACAGGCTTCTTCCTTACATTAATCAATGCAAACATTCTGCTATGTTCGTCCACATATACGAGACAGAACTAATGCTACTGGGTGGAAATCGCTGATCTTTATCCTGTCACAGTGCCTTTGATCTTTTGGCCCCAAAATCAACAGGTTTCTTCCTTATACCAAGTGCCAGCCATCCACATACATGGTGTAAAAATGATTTTATTCTGCACAAAGCATTTGTATTTTTCAATCACAGTGACTTTTGAGACCAAAATCAACAAAGTTCTTCCGCACCCCAAGAGGAAGACATCCACAATGTCTGGTAATTGTAGATGATGGTGAATTTAAGTTACTGTGCAAGAACATTTTTTCTTCATTCAGAATCAATTTGACTTTCTCAACCCCAAATCAACAAAATCCTTCCTTTCCCCAAATGCAAGCCATCAACAAAGTTTGGTAACAGTAAAAGGTTGAGAACTCCAGGTACATGTATTACGATGAAAAAAATTTCTTCTTTCAGTCACTGTGACCTCAGCTATTAAAAGTTTGATGCCAGTCTCGATGGTGTTCTTTCTAATGACCCAAAGTTTGGTAACGGTAGATGGTAGAGAACTCTAGCTACCTGTACATGACGAAAAAGATTTCTTCTGTCAGTCACTGTGACCTTGGCTAATAACTGTTTCACGCCGATCTCGAAAGTGTTCTTTCTTACCACAATTGCAAGTTATACCCAAAGTCTGGTAACAGTAGATGGAGGACAACTCGAGTTATTGTGTGGAAAACATTTTTCTTCTTTCAGTCACAGTGACCCTGACATCTGAGCTTTGAGTCTCAATTCGATAGGGTTATACCTTAACCCAAGTGCAAGCCAACCACAAAGTTTGGTAACTGTTACTGCACAAATTCACAGGCACTACTTATGTCTAATTATCGGTATTTTCTTCTGTTGTTATTAGTATATTGTACGGTTAGCCTCCAGAAACAGCTAGACAGTACTGTACTGCATGCATTTTGGTGTGAACTATTTAACTGTTTCCAAGTTCAAATAACTGAATGTAACAAATCTCGAGTTCAGCTAATTCCCAATAACACATATTTAAGAAAACTTAGTATTTTACAGCCATGATGCTAGAATAACGATTACACAATATGAATGAATGACTTGTGTAATGATGTTACAACCAATCATGTATGTGTCATCAATCTTCATGTTTCACGACTTTTTGAAGCATGTAACTTGTACAGTTATAAAAACACAATAAATAACATAACTATATTTTACCCACTGTTCACCAACATTAGCAATGTACCAGGAAGGGTGCATGAATTCATATATATTTCCTATCAGATTCATAAACTAATACCCTCTAGTCTTCTGTGTCACATGATGTGAATTTAACCAATCAAAATATTTGTCACAATGTAATTGCAAAATTGAGTCATCATAAAATCTTAATAGGAATTTTTGAATGCAAAAATAATTGAAAAAAAAATTAATTCCCAGTTTCACCAACTGATGGTGTGACAGATTATTCCCATATGGTAGTAACAGAATTACCATATGTACATGTAGTCAATTAAATTTCAAACAATTTTTTTCTTCTTTTTCCCCAAATTGTGAACTACATGAATGCAGACAGAGACTTGAATTGTAAGCCTGCGACATGCAAAAACTATCTAACTTGAAAGTAAGTCAAGCATACAAGAAAATCTTAATAAATACTGGCTGTTTTGTAAACAAATGAAACTTGATAGCTGATAATTATGACAGTTTTGGAGAACAACCTAAGCTATTTTACAGTAAAAAATTTAGAGACAGAAGTCTACTTGTAAGTCAGTAAATATAGTTACTGAACATTAAAAGGAGCTTTTTTTTATAAATAAAACTGTAGAACAGCTAAGCTTTCTTCTGTCCAAAATCATTATTGAAAACACCTTTACTTATAAATGGTTTATAAAACAAGAAATGTATTAATACAACACAGATGCCCCTATACAAATATGATACAACATTTTTTCCAGCAGTTTTTATACACTTTGTTAATTATTTTATAACATATATATTTAAAGGTAAAAATTCATTCCATGTGCACTCAACCTTTGAAGATTCAAGTTCTACATCAAATGAGAGGCTTATCTCCTTTAAATTTTATCACAATTGGTGGAAGTCAAACTTGATGTTAACCTTAATATAAAGCTTCATATGAAATCTGGTTTAAATCCATAGTTATTGAGCAGATGTGAAGGACAAATAATGGGTAATACTATGTCCCTCCATTGATATGGTTGGAGCACACTTGTAATTTATCTTCATCACTTCAGACACTAGTGCTATGTCACAAAATCTTTGATCTACATAAAATTCAGAGTTTGTTTTTGTGATGCAATGGTATGATATTACAAGCGTACATAATATCAAGAATTTTAATTACATTCTTTGAATTTCATGCAAGTACTTCATGCTATAAAATTTGATAGAGTTGTTCAATATCCTCTTCTCTTTCAAAAAAGTGTTTTATAAGTGGAAAAATAAAAATGATTCATAACAGCAATACCATACATGTTTGCATATAAAGTCAACTGCAAACTGTACCGATGCAATTCTGCCATTGTATGATGCACTGGCCGATCTGGGTCTACACAATATTCAGCAGAACAAACAACCCAGATTCTGAATGTCAGTACATCATGTTACAACAAATCAGGGTGTATGCTGTTGGCAGCTGGACTTCACTTATAAGTGAGTATAGACAGTAATTCACCATCTTAATCATAGGAAACCAGCTCAGATTAAATGAAGATGAACAGTGTTTCATGGATGATTGACAAATACCACCTCTTGATAAAGCCCGAACATAAATTTATTCTGATGCATCAAACCAAGCTACAATTCTTGAATTTCACATCACTGCCATAATGAATTTTGCAATTCATCCACCTAGCCAATTATTATCATTGATAGCAAGATTTTCTCCATTTCTACAGTACATTCTAGATTTCTCATAAAATAAGCTGATGAAACTCCGTCTGGCTGATGAGAAACTTTGAGTTTACAATAGAATACTCCAGACAATCTATGCCTCAACAGTCCATTCAATGTCCAGTTTAGTGCAAAGGGGATTCAGGAAGCTGGCAAAATATGCCCTAACATTCCTATCACAGGATCTTTCTGAGAAGCATCTCTAGCAACCATGACTAAGTTACTGCCTTCAAAATTCCACAAAAGACAATCTTTTAAATATTAACTATCAAATGGATATGAATAAAAATTCATTAATTTAACTCTATGTGTGTGTGTGTGTGTGTGTGTGTTATTGTGATTTGAAGTTTTAACATAGGTTTAAAAAAATTTCAGTCATGTCACTACAATGTCTGCAGTGTGACAATTTATAATGATGTCTAGCACTGGGGCATTATGCCGCAGACATGTAGCATCATGTCCCACCCAGTCACATTATTCTGACACCAGGCCGACCAGTCCTAACACTAACCTCTTAATGCTGAGCGCTTAGCGAGGCAGCTGTTAGTACCATTTTTACAAGTCTTTGGTATGACTCAGCCAGGGTTCGAATCCGTGACCTATCGCATCCAAGGCGGACGCTCTAACTACTAGATCACAGGAGCAGTCCATTTAACTCTGTAAAAGAATTTTTTTTAAAAACTTTTAAAAACCAAGTACATATACAGTACAACCTAATTTAAATGATCTCTGCTATGATCAACCAAGCATCAATTATGACCACTACCATAATTCAAGGACAGTGACGGGGGCCCCGAGTGGCCGAGTGGTCTAAAGCGCTCACCGTTACGGATCACTGCCATCTCACCTCTGTCTGCGTGGGTTCGAGTCTCAGGCTCGGCTAACGTGGGTATGTGAAAAAGCCTGCCAGTAGCTTCTCATGGGTCGGTGGTTCTTCCCAGAGTTTTCCAGGGTTCTTCCTCCACCAGTTATACTGGCCGCCCATGTATAACCTATCTTGTACTGAAAAATGGCATTAAACCCTACAACAACAACAACAACAAGGCCAGTGACCTTACCAACTAGCACTGCACCATAGTCTTCTTATAAGAGGACCACCTATCTTGAGAGAACATTTTGGCTGGCAGAAGGGGTGTTCTCTCTGGACAGGTTTTACTGTGATTTGCATGACATTAAATATGTCAATTAAATATATGGATAACTGATTTATTGATTAGTACTTAACAGCTCATCAAACAAATGACAAACTACTCAATACCAGGGTCAATAGCACATGACGCAAGATGGCGTTAGCACTACCTGAACCTGCAAACCACTGACCTGCATTTAATCACATTAAAAACTATGCCACTTCAGCTCTAACATTTCCAAAGGTCATTTTATGATTTACCTCCACCATGAAAAGTCCCATTTACTTCTATGAAAACCCCCTTTAACCTCTATCATGAGAAGTCCCATCTACCTATATAAAGGCAAGTCCCATTTACCTCCATAATGACCAGTTACATGCATATCAAACTTTTTGCATACTGTCAGAAAGTTTGAACACTATCTCCTCCTATACAGCCTCATATTTTCATCAGGCTTTTAATAAGGACAAACTGACAGATATACAAAGTCTTCAGAAATAATACTTTACTTGACGCAAGGATGATTTGTGTGCAAAAGAAAAAATTTTCTTTTCCTGAATATCTTTTCTGAAAAATTAATATCTCCATGTGCAATGATGTGCCTATTAAATTCAATGCCAGTCAGAGGTACCATACATACTTGCTAATAAGTTAAGTCCCACTGCAAACAACACAGACCATGATCTGCCAGCAAATAATAATGCAATGGCAAATCCAAGTCTATGATGTTTGTTTTGATGATTATTCCTTGCAAGCTGCATAAACTCACATCCGTCTGTGATTATGTGCTGGCAGATATGGGTCTATGCAGTTTGTAGTTAGTTGGACCCAACTTATATGAGAGTATATATGGTACATTAAGATAAAACTGGTCGCATAAAGTATATCCATATATTATAATGTGTTTGTTTTATTTTACAATACTAGCTGCAGTTCTTATGTTTGTTTTTCTTTCTCCTCAGGCAGATGAACCACCATTAGAGACTTTAGCACAAAGGTCTAGTTGTCTTAGACGTGCACATCCAACTTTTTGTTTTTTGTAAGATTGACATCCCACTTTTTGTGCAGGCACTAAATGGGTCAAAATAATATTAAGTGTAAAAGAATCAATGGGCATCATTTTTGAAAATTTGAGGTTTTTCCATGGCAAAGAAAGTATAGCTTGCATCTTAATGTGGTATGTATTTAACATACTATGTATTATTTTGGCCATCCGAGCATTCTAGTTCATGACCGTGACCTATATATTCAATGTGAAATTTTTTTTAAGAAGAAAAAAGTGCTAGGGTATAACAATAATCTATTCAATCACCTGCTGTTAGGTATGGGTAAAACATTACTTAGTTTCTGTCCAAACTTTAAATTTTTTTTTGTTCACCAATTTAAAAACATACTTGGTGTCCAGAAGTCTTATGTACTATCAAAAAGTACTGTCAAGCTTGAAAATAAGTATCCTGAAAAGTTAGATGGTCTGGATATTAAGATTAATGACTGCTTAGTGAAACCTGTCAATATAGTGCACTTTCATAATGGATCTCAACTGTCCCTTATACTGAGGTTTCAAAAGACCATGACAATTAGAGCTGCCACTGATATATGTGCCTGAACATGCTGATTTCACTATATTATTCAAATCAAACAAAATTGTTGGTTTTGGAGATTTTTCATAAAATGTTAATCACTATTATAAAGATTAAAATGGACCATTTACTAACGGCTACTAACTGTAGACTGAGAGGTAAGGTTGTATAGTCATTATGATGTGTAATGACATATCCAACTCACAAAATTGAAAAGATATCAGGATGCTGATTTGACAAGCAAGATGTCTGAAAAATAACATTAATTTTACCTTCTCGATGACAAGTAAAATATATGCCACCAATGAGTGTGAAATTTCAATACAGTGTTTCCCAATGGCAAATCAATTTCATGTGATGGCACAGCTAGTTTCTCTCATACTTAGACAAGACGTATGGTCTCCTTTACTGTTTTACAGTACAGCAACACAGAAAGACTAAATCAAGCCAAGGCAACTGGAGTAAAGTGCCTTGACCAGGGACACACCACTGTAGCCAAACTAGTCTGATCTGATGGTATAAACTGAACCTGCACCATTCTGAGTGCATGTCTGGCATGCAAACCACTGAGCTAGCACAACTCCAAGAATAAAATTGGTTGATTTTATTTGAAAGCAATCGATACAGTGAAACTTAGTCAAGAAAGTACTTCCAGATCATTGACAGTTCAAAAAGGATAGACTGCCTAGTTTTCTTAAATTTAATTGTCCACTGTGTGCAACGGACATCTGCCTATAATAGCCATTATACTGCATTCCCTTTAGTGTGCCCTAAAAACATGTTCTACTGTACTGACCTAAATGTCTGTGGAAATGAACTTGTGAAGTTTTGAATATGAACACTCGTGTATTTAACTGTCCAAAAATAATTTATAGAAATTCAAGACAAAACCTTTCTTGCTTTGAATTTTTGAATGTTCAAACCATTTTCTGATACTCTTGAGCAACAAGACTGTCAAATCAGCTACTGTGGCAATCAGACTAAACGTAAGATCAGCACCATCTTCATTTAAGATAAACTAGACACCATTAGAAGACTTTTGGTGGAAACCCCATGTTGGTATGGCCATCTATTCAGAAGAATTAGTGACAAGATTTTCAACATGTTAATCATGGCAGCAATATCAGAAGTCAGATGGGTACCAACTTCATCCAGGAGCAATTAGACATGATTAGTCTTCTGCTTAAAACACCTTCCATTTAGGAGGCATAGCAATAACGATTTTCAAGATGGCTGCCATTGTGGCCATAATGGGTTGTCAGATTAACACCATTTTCATATAGTATCGATGAGACGTAAGAATTCTGGTGAAAACCCAATGCTGACATGACCTCCATCTAGGATGAGTAGAAATATCTGATCAACAGAATTTAAGACCAACTAGATTGTAAAGACACCATAAGAAGTCTTCTGGTGAAAACACCATGCTGATGAATCTTTCTATTCAGAAGGAGTAGCAATAAAAAGATTTCAAGATGGCTGCCATGTTGACCATACTGGAAGTGAGATTGGCACCATTTTCATTTACGACCAACTCTACATTATAAAAGGTCTTTCTATGAAAACCTCATGTTAAAACAACCATCCATTCAGGAGGAGTAATGATAAAAAGATTTTCAACCTGGCAAATGTGGTGGCCATTTTGGATATTCAAGCAGAACCATTTTCATTTTGGATCTAACAGACATCATAAGAAGTCCCTTATTGAAACCCCATACTGATATGATCATCCATTTAGGAGGAGTAGCAATAACATGATTTTCAAAATGGCTGCTATAGCAACCACACTGGGTGGCTGAGCAGCACCATTTTCATTTAGGATCAACAATCTGTATAACACATGATGGGGCAGTGTGTGCATTTATTACGATGAGCTTAAACCTGATGAAATTTACCTCAATAGTAATTTATGGTATACATCTGATTGTACCAGAAGTTGTATTATGTTTAAGTTAAGTTATGTCTACATCTGTTTCAACACAAAAATGAAGTAAAAAGAACAGAATGAATAATGAATGAAGGCATATTCCTCCCAACTCCGGAGTTATAAAACAACATACTTTGCACCAATTTATATCAGATAAATGAAGAATGGTGTTTTTTACACCAATAACTTAGCTTCCAAATTAGCACCATGGCATCGATGATGGATATCTCTGAATAGTACATCACGAACTTAGTGTCACTTCCAATCCAACAATTACATTACTGTAAATGATGCACTCGATGATAAAAGTCTACAGTCTTGAAGAATATATGGTCTGTCTATATTACAAATGTTACATCCACAGAACCCTGCTTTTGATAGCCAAGTGTTTGTATGAATGTAAAATTTCTACACAAAACAAAGCTGTATTCTTTATGAATGTAAAATGTATACACAATACATAACTGAGTTTTCTTTATGAACGTAAAATGTATACACAATATATACTGAGTTTTCTTTATGAATGTAAAATGTATACACAATACATAACTGAGTTTTCTTTATGAATGCAAAATGTATATATGATATGTAGCTCAGTTTTCTGTCTATATGTACAATGCATACGCAATAGATAACTGAATTTTCTAAAATGCATGCAAACTGTACCTGGGCTTTATGTACAGTAATGACCAAAAACTTAAAACTGTATGTACCTGATGACATAAGCAAGAAAACAAAAAGGTTGAGTCTGTCAATGCAGATAGTTTTAAAATTACGTATCTTTCACCTTCATTAGAATTTTCATCAGTTCATCCATTTTAATCTTGTGGTAACAGCTGTACCATAACAACTCTGATTATGTATGGGGGTTCTAAAATTGAAACTGTCTGAACTTGATGAAACAATTTTAAAGCAATCTAAAAATGCTGAGCTTAATCATTATGGTAATCAGACTGAAACGAGACCACCACAACTGGTCACATTTCCATCATTTTTGCAAAAGTGTGTGATTTGGATCTTTTATGCAGCTTTAACAATTTTTCAGTCATATCGCTACAATGTCTGCATTATCTTTCAGCTGCCCCATGCAATGAGTGAAAATTAGCTGGGGATTTTTCCCTGCCTTGTTTTCCACTCCTGAAAACAGCTCAGATTTTAACACTTCAGAACAGTGGCATGCCAATTACTTCAAGACAAAAAAATGAGTACAAATCCATTATTTTTTTAAAAAATTGATTACATGTGCAAATTCTTTTAAAGATACATAATAATCCCTTACAGTGCCTAATTTTGCTGTCCTTCATCCTAATTATGGGCAGGATGTGATGTTTTGTAACATGAACAACCTTCATTGTCAGGAGAAGACAATTCTTCTGCAGGGATGCTGCTTATATGGCACACCATAAAGGTACATCAATCATTTAAAAAAAAAAAAAAAAATCCTGCTGTGCCAGAAATAATAAGGAACTTCAAATAGATACTAAAATCTAATTAAAGTCCATGATAATCCTAAATCAGCTGATCATCTGATCCTTACTACAGCTGATGCATCACCAGAACCAAGACAACCATACCAACATATAATTAGCATGGCATTTTTTTTTTTCAAACCAGTTTGTTTCTTTCAAAAATGTTAGATATCACTTTACTTGAGAACAATTTCTGGCTGATGTTCAGAATTTGTCACAAATGGAATTTATACATGTTAATGTGAAGACAGTATTATTCGTGGTGTAAGATTTTTTTTTTATTTCATGGTTGGTAAAAATCACAAACTGAATGACTAAATGAACAACATTCCATCCATGTAAACAAGTCATTCATTCTTTCCAAATCAATGAAATAAAATTCTGACAAAAATTTCAACGTTTGCAAAACCACAAAAACAACACCATGAAAATAAATAAATTCTGAGTATACAGCATCTGAAATAGGCATATGCCTGCTATCACTTTCTAAGTTACTTTTCTATTGGGCCGGCTACTTTTTCAGTCTGTTATTCCATCTGGCCAAGTTTAAGCAGCAGAGGGTTTGGCTGCTTGGTAGTGGGTTTTAGACCCAACCCCAGACCAATGGCAAGACCTCTAGGCAGGAACAGTACAAATGGTCATGTTCTGCTGTCAAGATTGTGTGCTTTGATACAGTGTCAATGAGGTATGAATTTTGTCTGATCAATGTAATGTATTGTTGTTGAAACTGATCCTGAGATGAGAAAGCTGACATGAATAAATACTTTCTGATTTTGTTATAAAGGATTTTTTCAAAGATGTGATGAGTGAAGTGATGGTTTACTGCTGACAAAGTTGCATAAATAAATGGATTTACTCACAAGGACCACCAGCTATGGTGCCCATGTACAAACACTTCCAATTACTGCTTGTGCAAATCAGTATTTTTATGGATTTTTTAAAAACGAAGGTTGACCATCTAAGCCAAACAAAATTTGACACTGAGATACTAAATCCATTGGTTTGCATATAGAAATGACTTGAATGAAGTGTGACATTTTTTTTTCAAAATGGTGCCCATTACTTAGATAATGTTTCAGTCACTGTAAAAAGTACCAAATCATCTCAAAGAATAGCTAGTAGAGTAAAACCTATCTTGAAAGACCATCCCTTCTGCCAAAAAATAATGGTCTCTCATGCCAGGTGGTCTCTCATAACAGGTCATAACATGACATAATCAATAAATCTGTGCATGGAGATTTTGGTCTCTCAAAATAGGTGGTCTCTCATAGCAGTGGTCTCTCAAGACAGGTATTACTGTAATAAATTTTATAAGGTTTCACAGCAACAAGATTTAAATCTGATAACTTGATGGTATTCATCAAGAACCAAATGGATATTGAAAGTTCCTCCGAACAAGTGTATTATGAACGTCATAATAATGACAAATTGAAATCTTCATAAACAAAAGCAAACTGGATCAATCAATAGGATTTAATTAAATAAAGATAATAATAAAAGTGTTATAAACTTTAAATCATACATGTACAGCAAATACAACATGCCAAAATTAATTCATGCTTAACAGAACATGTTCAGGTTTCAGGGGCAGGGCTGTGTGCGGGTGGGGAAGAGACTGAAAATTTCATCTTATCTATTGATGAAGTTGGAATCTCATCTTAGAATTCACTGCAACATGCAGTACCTTAAAAAAAAAAAAAGAAGGAAAAAAGGGAGAAAAAGAATTTATGACGTATACACCTCCTCAACTGACAACCCCCAAAGTATGGCATGCATGTTTTTCTCTGTATTTGTTCGGACTCTGCTTACAGACACAAAATATATTTTGGCCAAAATAATATTTTCAAACTTGTGATTTGTAACACTGGTTGAAACAATTTTAGGTCACATACTTCTGATATAGCTGGATTATTGTTTCTCTTTGGTGGGTTTAACGCCATTTTGAGCACATGATAGGCTATACATTGTGGTCAGTGTATCTTGTAGAGGAAGAACCCAGGAAAACCCTGGGAAGATGCACAGGAAGCTACTGTCAAACTTTCTCACATATCCATTTTGACTGTGCTGAGACTCAAACCAACACAAACTGAGGTATGATGTCAGTGATTTGTAAAGACAATTGCCTTAGACCACATGGCTACTCGGAGTCCCATGCAACCATATAGAGTTTGATTAATCTAGCTTTACATTTAACAGGGTCTAAGATATCTAGAAACCTGAGCAGTGACCTACTTTTGGTATGGTCGAGTTGCACTTCTTTAAATGCATCCATTTACCAATTTTCATAGGTGTAGGTGAAATAGGGTCATGATATCTAGTGACAAGAAGTGACCTACTTCTCACATGGTGGAATTGCACTTTTTAAAATGCATCCATTTACCACTTTTCAAAGGTGTAAGTAGCAAGTAAAAAAAGCACACACAAATCAATGAACATAGCTGAGTCTGTAGATATTCAATAATTCATCTATCCAAAATGTTCCTCACCCATAAGTTTGCATGAAGGAAGATGAGAAAGGAATTGCAATATTTGAAAAAGACAGTACATATTCTACAGTAAAACAAAATTTCTATGATGTCAAAGGATGTCAGTCGGCATATGTATGATGTCACCAGAAGTAAGCTGTTCCTCATCCAGAGTTGGACTTATTTGATAAAAAGCGTTTAGGCCACAACCCCCATCCCAAAAATGCATGTTTTTTTTAAAACAAATGACCTGCCTACCATAACTTTAAAATCAGTGCAATAGGAGAAACACATTATTTTCCTTGGCCTTATAGTTAAGGTGAGTGTAGAGGAAAATACTCAATGAACTGTTTTCTGTGGAATAGGGTTTTTATCTTTTTTTATTTATTCATTTATTTTCATGTCATAAAAGATTTATAAACCAGTCAACCTATCATTATTTCAAAATCTGTATCCATTCCGTTCTGGCAAGATATGGGCAGCAGTAATTCAGTTAATTCTGCCAAGGTAATAAATTGGTAATTATTAACCAAATTCAATAAAGAAGTGACATTTCTGAGTAACTGGCACAAACAAATGGTACCATTTTCATGAATAGCGTCTAAAAATGACCGTAATTCCCTAACTGAAGCTGACACTTCTAAATACAGACAACAGAAGCTATGGTTTACTTAAAGTCAATAGTCTTCTACTGGTGTAATAATTATGACCCTGCAGCAAATTAAATCACATTATAAGCTGAACCAATCCCTCAACTCACATGTTTTCTTATCCTGATAGGCCCTGTTTAAGACCCGAGTTCCCAACAAATCTCGGCACTGCCAAAAATAATTTGAAGAAATCATAAAATTTGTGACACCAGAAAACTGTACGAGTAAAGAAGAATTGAATGTATATCGACCTGAAAGCATCTTCTTTGGTTGTAATTTTATGCTGCTGGTCATTTCAAATAATTGCTAACCTTAAATATGTTTTGAAACTTCTATCAAATTTTAATGGACATTCCACTGTTACAAAAGAACATCAGCACATTCAATGAAAATGTCCATCAACACCCAACCCCACCTTGATCCGTACTCACCCCACCAAATCCATCCACAGTAAAAATTACCTAACTACAGTTTTTGATCACCAAGAAAAGCATGACTAGTAAATCATTCATAATCAAATTTTCTGGGCTGACAGCACATAATGTGTACCTTCTGTGACTAGAAACAGTAAAAACAAGGTGGTTGCTCAACAGTCTGTGTGCCGACTCACACCCAAAATGGTATGGGTTCGATGCCTACCACCGGATCAGTCCAAGTCGGCTACCCTTCGTCTGTTCTTGAGCAAGGCACTCGCTCCAAATGCATTAAATACTCTCCTTTTCTTGTAGTGCTGTAACACACCAAACCAAATTAAATGAAAACACGCTGAAATATCTGCAGTTTAATCACAGCAATATATCATGAAGGTCATGGCCATCTCCTATGTGAGCACGCTGGAAAATAACTTAGTTTCTGATTATCTTGACACAAAGGTGTCTACCAGATCAATTTGAGATGTCAAACACTACTGCTAATGATATAATGCAAAGAACCAAAAGCTGCATTAAAGAAAATGGGAAAAATTAAGCTTAAACTGAATGAACAATTCCTCCTGCTGCATGAACTGGGTGACCATAAATTTTGTTCACAAACTGCTAACTGTTTACCAAATTTGCAAATTTTCTACAGAATTTGCTTTCCAGGGATTTCTTGTCATTTTGTGGAATTTGTTTGAACTCGGGTGGTTTCTAATTAGGCTTTCTATAACCATATGTAGAAATTTTAAAGTGCATTATTAAAAACTCTACAAATAGCAGGAGAGAGAAACTTTCTTTTTGTTCCCAGATATTATATACACAGAAAAGTCTCTCTTATTAAAAAAAAGGTTTGAGTTTTCGTGAGGCTCTTGTTGTCAACCAGCACTGAAGAGGTTTAAATCTAACTAGCAAGAGATGCCACACTACTGAAGGCTCATTCAAGGGTGCTTTTGCATCACTAATGTATATATCAAATATATGATAAATCATACCCTGGGTCGATTCTTGGCCATGTGATTGTGGGATTCACATTTCTTAAAACTGCACCCAATGATCAACCATATACATGAAAAGCAGGCATCACATTTTTAAGCCCTATCATTCTTTCATTAAATCACTACAATATTCAGAAAACTACAAATGGATCAGGGAATATCTCCCACCACCACCACCTTGTAAACTTTCAGTTCTTGAATAGATCCTAAATTTCTATATTTATTTTAAGTAACACATTTATACCATTCAATAAGGAACTGCAATCAATATGAAGCAAGCCATTCCAGGAAATGATGTTTCCATTTTTCTTTTTGGCCTCATTCAATACCAAACTGCCAATAAAATTTAAGAGACTTGATGCATGGAAAGAAACGGTGGGTGTGACAATCAGGAACTAAAACTATGCTAAATGATGCCAAACCATCGAGACATCAAATAGAAAAGCGAGGGAAAAGTCAAATTTTTTTTGCTGCTAATACTGCAGTAATGATGTCCATTTCATAATGCATTGTTATACTTCTTGCTTATTTTTGGTGAGGTCATCCATGTCATTATAGACATTATCATACATGATATTATTTTGTTACTTTATACATGTACAGCTAGCTGAACTTCAAAATATTCCATGCAAATGAAATTACTATGTACTTAATATTGTGTTGTGGTTAAAATCTCCAACAAAATATATAAATTTGGACATTAAGAAAATACAAGATATGCTTGCTTTTTATATTCGATATTCTTTATCATGAAATAATTAAAAGAGTTATTTTGTGTGGAACAAAAGTGAAGTCTGAATATCAGGGTCCGTAACTCTGCTAAACAAAGATCAATAACACTGACGATCACTCAATAAAGTTAACATCAGTATCAAGCTCCATACCAAATTTGGTTCAAACCTAATAATAAAGGAAGTTACTGTGTCAAACAAAAATGAATATGTCCAAAAATCAGGGGACATAACTCTGCTAGACGATGATCCAGAGCACTGATATTTGTACTCAGCAAAGGTTTCATCGATATACAACTGCATACCAAATTTAGGTAAAATCAGATAATCATTAAGGATGTTATTCTGAGGACACAAAAGTGGGGATGAAAGAGGAAACAAAGGTTGCAATGGCAAAAGGACAGAAAGGAAAGATGGACAGGCCCATTTAAATATCTCCCTTTTCTCAAAAAGTATGGGACAATAAGCATGAATACAAGATTTACTTATCAAACAAGACACCCATTTTGTTGACCCAATGTTTAATTTAGGAAAGTAAAACACCATCAATGGTGTTAATATAGGTTGCTGAAAGGACAGACAGATGGAAAGGCATGTCAAGCTACAGCCAAGGTGGACTCAATCATGATGCAATACTCTTCTGTTTTATTCACTGAAATGCTGAAAAATATTCTATGGTATCAAACTTCAAAGAGAATGACAGACAGTGATATCGCAACTCTTGTATGCACCTTGTTATATATAATTCAGCAACCTGACATCAGCAACATTACCCTTAGGGAAATATTATTTTGGAGTACTGTATATACTCGCATGTATGTTCAGCCAAACAGCAAGCATCATGGCCCTAATATTCTATTTCATAATGTACGAATGGATCATGGTCCAAGGTGTTTGTTCCACTGATTACTCCTAACAAACTGCATAGATCCATTAATGGCAGATCTGGGTCGATGCAGTTTTCAGCTGGATCCATCTTTTAAGCAAGTATATGCAGCATTTCAGTAGCTGCAAAGGTCATACTTGATAACATGCACTGTATGCAACAAGTTTATTTTACAGGGGGAAGATAACACATGCACTGAAATTACAGTCTTTAAGAAGAAAAAAATGAGAAAATAGCTTTGCAACAACATTAGTCAAATATAATAAGAGTACTATGACTTTAGCTCTGTAACATGCTTCTGGTTGTGTATGGTAACCACAGCAATTCTGGCCTACCTTTGTCAAATTAATCATATCAAAATTTCCTTCCTATAAATCAATCATACTTTAATAGAATATGATCTATACTTGCTTATATGTTGGATCTAACTGCAAATTGCACCGGCCCAAATATGCCATTGTATAATGTGCTGGCAGATCTTGGTCTATGTAGTTTGTTAGGACCAATCAGTAGGACAAGCAACACAGACCCTGATTTGCAAGTGCGTTATGCAACATCCAATCAGGGTCTATGCTATTTCCAGTTGGATACGACTTATTGTGTACTTTTGAGAGAGTGACAAATGTAAGGTGAAGTTGTTTGCATTTAAAACATGCAAAGTTGGCAAAGTTAGAATGTTGGCATACCTCTATGCTACTTTGATGTAATGTGGCTGACATTTCTTTGGATATTGTACTTTTGGAAATTGTATATGATCTTAGCACACTGCTAACTAAAATGACTGCTCCCTTGTGCTCCAAAAATCAGCCTGAATTTGTCTAAAGTACACTATCCTTAGCAGCTATTAAAATAGGGAAACTGAATTTTGCCAGACTAGACAATATCAGCTTCTGAAAGTGCAATGAATGAATTACCAAATATATCAAATGTAAAACAAAGTTATTGGCTCATTTTTTTACAACTTACCTATGATGTTCAGGAAGTGAAAATGACCAAGAGGAGCTAGCACTTTTTTGAAAGGTGCACATCTGGAGAAAGGCCAAGCTGTATCCTCTATAACCCATATTACATCCATCAATCATATGCCAAAATAAAGGGAATTAAATGTTCTTTGAACAATACCTAAGATATACAAGGTCTTTTTTAAATAGCCAGTATAACCAGTGAGGAAACCTGGGGAAATTCTTTTTCTTTAAAATTCTAACCCTATGCAAAATACGAAACTGTAGAGCACCACCTTTTATGCAAGTATATACAGTAACTGAATGTAAGACAGGCCTGGGCAACTTATTCAAGGGTGCAAGCCAGATAAGTATTAGCCCAATGATGTAATACTCCATCTTGCCCATGGGCCGTAATTTGCCCACCCTTAGCCTAAGAAATGACCCCTTACAAAAATTACTATGCACAATTCTGATGAAGTTCAAACTGCACCACTTAAGCAATCAGAAATGATTTAATCAGGGAAAAGTTCATGTTGATAAAAAAGTATACATCTTGTAACTTTTGTTCATTGAAAAGCGCACACACACACACACACACACACACACACACACACACACACACACACACACACACACACACACACACACACACACACACACACACACACACACGTGCAATAAATATGCAAAAGTTCCACAAATGATATGATACACCCATCTTGTGACTTCCCCTACAAACAAACTTGACCTCGGTGCAATAGACTTGACAATATGCTGTATGCATGCAGTAGTGTGTTATGGAATCTCAGCACCACAGTAGCTTTACGGAGCCAACAAAATGTAAATTAAAAAATCAAAAACCTGGAATGCACAGAAATTTTGGAAGGTAAACCCTTATAAAAAAAAATGTACACAAAAAGTACAACAAAATAAAATGAAAAACTTAAAGATGTTAAAATTATTTCAAATGTACAAAACTAAAAGATGAAGGTTACACACATAAAATACTCAAACTCTGTTATACAAACAACATTCCCTCAAAGAGTCCACGATTTGTCAGACGGTACAACATCATACAGTTTCTTTATGCATTTTAAGAAAATATACGTCTAATGGGGTGAATGATAATATTATCAGACATGGACATGGGTCGAGTTTCATCAAAATATTTGATAAAGGAACAAGACACTGACTTACATTATCCCCTTGTTATGACCTTGACCTTGAGGCATGGAATATAACTAAATATACTGTGGAGTCAAGATCTATGACAGGCCCAAGTTTCATTAAAACAGATTCATTGATTCAAAAGTTATACCCATATATGGATGGAGGTCACTGATTTAAAATCTTATTTGTCACGACCTTAATCTTGAGGCAGGGTGGGCATGGACATGATATCTGACATACTGTCTAGAGGCAGGGTGGGCATGGACATGATATCTGACACTGTCTAGAGGCAGGGTGGGCATGGACATGATATCTGACACACTGTCTAGAGGCAGGGTGGGCATGGACATGATATCTGACACACTGTCTAGAGGCAGGGTGGGCATGGACATGATATCTGACACACTGTCTAGACATGATACATAAGCAGTGTTTCCCTCATTTGTGCTTCAGAGACACCCAAAATTTTAATCTGATCCCCATTTTTTTTTTACCAAAGTTTGTTTTTTAATTCAGTTTGACCCCCAGTTCTGACACCAAGGGGATTTTTTACTCTCAATCTTGCACCCCTAGCAGATTCACTAATAAGGAAAAAACAAATGTGTTTCCGGTCAGTTGACCATCGCCATTTTTGTTGCCGACCCTTGCACTCTTTTCACCCAGGGTTTACAACATTTTTTTTTTAAATTTCCTGAATTTGATTTGTGCATCTAACTGAGCCAGTTCCATTCAGTATCTTGAAGCACTTAGAACATGAGATATACTAATCATCATAGTATAAATAACATTTAAAAAAACAAATACCTTCTTACCCTAATTTTAAAACCAGTGCAATAGGAAACAAGCATATTTTTGGGAGACCTAACTGGTAATAGTTTCACTAAAATATCTTTAGTGCTACAAGTCATATAATTAAATTTTCTCTTTACTGTGGACTCGGACTTCAAGACACGGACCTGAATATGGTATGTGACAAGCCATCTACCTATAATAAATACCTGGAAAGAGATGCATCCAAATATGCTAAGAAAATAATATAGGTCACAGAATTACATTTTCCCTTGCCATGGCCTTGAATTGAAGTAGGAGGTGTGCCTATGGTACATGACACACTACATAAAAGATATATACTTGAGCAAAGTTTCCTTAAAAAAGTCTCAGTGGTTCAAAAGTTGTACTCTGGAAAAGTATACGAATCAGAGAATTGCAATTTTTTCCTTGGTATGACTTTGACCTTCCAGCTGGAGTATATGGTAGGTAACACCACCTTGTTAGAATACATACTTGTGCAGTTGAAAATCTCTCCAAGTATTACAAACTTGGGGACTGGATAAGCAAATTTTAACATGCAGATAGATGGACAAAGCAATAGCATAAAATGTCCAACTTCAGACAGAACTGATATAACAATCTTACCTCTCCCTTTTTGTTTCTTGGCTCCATCAGAACCATCTTCAATTTCATCTGTGAAAAGAACAAATAGAATCAACACAAGTTGAGTTATATACATGTACTGCTAGTATAATTGAAAAGAAATAAAGCTAGAGCAACATAAAAAAAGGCAATTACAAATGTCTTTTTCAAACTCCAGACATAATTATTACCACCTGGGGTGGGGTGAGGGGACCAACATAAATGTGTTCATAGAACACACCTGCCCATCAAAGATCCAGCACAAGACATGAATTTTGTCTGAAGACAACAACACTCACATGCACATATTTAAAATACTTCTTTCATCTTGCAGTACTTTTTATTCAAGTATGCTCATATCCAGGTTCATGTAAAAAAGTGGACAATATTACTCAAATTCAACATGTAAGTCAGTGACCTGCTTTTCAAACTGTTGCTTGGTAGACCTCAGAATGCGTGCAGATACTTTTATAACTGTACAAGTAACAGTGTCATTGAAACTGAACTAAATTCAAAACAAAAGCATGCATGATCACTGGGGAATTAAAAGTATGTTTGCAGTGACCTATTTTATTATGGTGGTGTAGTACTCCTCAGGATGCACACATTTATTTTCATGACTATCAAAGAAACAGTTCTACAGAAACTGATCTAAATGTAAAAAGAGTACATGATCACCAAAGCCCAAAAAGTATGGTAGCTCAGATTCTTTCTGTATGCTGATGTAGCACTCTTCTGGATGGTATGCACATTTCATGACCATACAAGCAAATGTGTCAGAGAAACTGACCTAAAAGTGCAAGGTGTGCCTTTCCTAAAGCCAGTACTGATGACAACCAAGAAACCAAGGCACCATCTGCTCTCTTGCACTTAATGGAGGCAAGCTAACAAGTCTACTTGAATACAAAATGAACCTGAAGGACACACCGATATACAGATGAATGACTAAGAGTGACACTACATGTATATTCATGGTGGGGCAGTGAAAAAAAACCCAACAAATCACAACATAATCAAAGATTACACAGTCCAACTCTATGAAGCTTTTAGCAGTCTAGCAACCATTGTAAATGTTAATTATCATACAATAAAGAGTCAAACTGAATCGATCTTGACAACAATAACCCCTGTAACAGGCTATACAAGACATAAAACAAAAAAATATCATTCTTTTCTATATAAGTATATAAGTTAATGAGGTACTTTAATGAACTGCTAAAAAACCTGAACATAATCTGGTTTTCTCTTTCTTGTTTTAATCATTGTTCTTCAAATCTGTTTTAGAAGCTATTATGTCCATCCGCCCAAAGAAGAAATATTTTATTAAGAATTCACAAGCATTGAGATGACTGCCAGTATGACCACTTTTAGAAGCCTAATTCAAAGTGTCAATAATTACCATGGCTAACCATTAGAGCTGAAGCCTGACAGTCCACTCATTTCCAACACTCATTCACAAGTACTATAAACATTTAACTTGTCAACTCATAAACCCCTGGCACCCCTTTTAAGTTCAGGAGGCAGTACCCTACTTCCGAGCTCTGTAACATCAAGGTCATTTAAGATGCACTTAAATACTGAAAAGTAGACAGATGTAGCTCTACAATGGTACCAAATAACCTGGACTTTCTAGTCGCAGTACAAAATACACAGGGAAAAACATTTTTAAGACCCGATTTTTTTACACCCAAAATTCACTCATGGTTGGAATCCGACTTTGTGTCTGGATTTCAGATTTCTGGGTCTCAGATCTAAGGCACACTGATCCAAACTGCACACAGACTGGAGAACATTTGCAAGAAGTGGGATAAGATGGGGATTTGAAGTAAAGGGGGGCCAGGACATGAAAATGATAGGTCCAATAAGCAAAAAAAAAAAAAAAATCCAACTTTTACCCTTTTGCACATGCACAAGTGCAATAACAAATGAAAAACAACATTTCTAACACAACTAGGTGCAGTCTAAACTAAAATCTCTTGCAAGACAATTTAATGGGATGTACTCAGAAACCTCCAAAATGTGTTTCCTACTTGCATTTCAGGCAAAAGTTAAGAGTAACCTATTACAATACACAATGTACAGTCATTACTAAAGAAACTTAAAAACTGAATCAACACATTTCTTCAAATTTTCAGTTGTGTTGGTCAGAGAGTACCTTCACAGTAGGCTGGGATATGTACTGCATGGAACAATCTATGTGGTCATGAGTTACTGGTAGACAAAAATAACTAACCTGTTACCCTGATGTTAGTAAAGATTAAAATGTGTTCACAGTGACCTTATTTGTTGCAGGGGGTGTAGCACTAGCAGAGATACATGTGATTATCCACTGTCTTTATTCTGACAATAAATGCACCCAATCAGTGAATTTTAAACAAAAAAATGTAAACAAAGTGAATGAAGCATGAAATACAGCTCACAGAGACATCTTTTTGAAATAAGGGTGTGCTGCTTATCAAGATGCATTCCCCAACATGGTTCAAGATTTTAAGTAGTAAAGTAACCACACTGCATGCCAAAATCTCAGGTGGTCATGAAGTAACTGCATAAACCTGAACAAAGCCAAAAGAAGATGAAATACAGGTTTTGTAGTAAGGTTGTGGGACAAACAGAAATGCACATCATCATCAATTTATCAATTCAAATATGAAGTGTCTTAGAAATGAACATAAAACAAACTTAAACCAAGTCAGTGAAATTAAAAATATTGGTCAATATCACCCACTTGTGCAATTGGTAGCACTCGTCAATATGCATCCCCTCACAAAAGTTCATGATCCTAGATAGCACTGAAGGAACACTGCTAGAAAAAAATGACAAAAGTCACAAGGACCTTTTTAGTGTGTGTGTGTGTGTGTGTTCCTGAGATATATACAATCACAATGTTGGACATTGTGACAATATTTTTTCATGTGTTCCCCAACTCTTAATCTAGCGCACCCTCCTGAGTACCTTTTTGTGCTACATCCCCACCCCACCCCAAAAAATTAAAAACATAAACCTACATCTTTTCATTAGTGAATGTCCATCCTTGTCTCCAATGGTTGAAGCTGTGGCCAAAGTCACAAAAGGTGATTAAAACTCTAAGAAGGTAGTGAATATCTATTTTAATAGAATATAACTGGCAATGAAGAAAAAGTTTTGGACTGCCATAAGTGTAATATATTCTTGAGATTAAAATCACCCAATATGAAAGAAAGGTTTATTTTCAGGTTTAAAAAATTACCGAAGAGACTAAATTTATTGAAATACACAATTTGTTATTATTTAATAATTTGTTAGTTTGAAAAAAAAAATGTCGTGAAACATAGGTACTTATTATAATAAATGCTGGTAAATAATGTGTACACTCAAGTTAAACAAGAGTAAAATCCAGAATGGAAAATTCCATGGTACAGCTGATTTCAGGTTAACCAGATATTCAAACATGTTAATGTTTTCACGAGTTACTTGAGCAAGCACATGATAAAATGTTTACTGCAATAATGTTAGTATCCAAGGAAAATATAACAGTACAGTGCAAACAAATTCTCACCAAGAATGAATAAATAAGGTACATCTATGCATAAAGTTAAGGACCCTAGCCCCTCGACATGAAGCAGGTCCTATAAAAATCACTCCAAACTGTTACCTTGAACACAGGAAGAAAGAATGGCTCACATGCAGCAAGGTTGTACATATGTATATAACACATGCATACAGGGTGCAAATCTCTGAGCTAAACATAAGAACTTCATCAAGAATGAACAAATATGGGAAGCTGCAGTATCTGTCAGCTGAACTTTTGACTCGGTAAGCCAAGGACCACAGGCTGAATGCCCCGAATGCCAGCCTCGTCGTCAGCCTTCGTGAGTCCTTTGAAAAAACACTTGGTCTGCCATTTCCTTGGCATGATACGGTCAATGTGTCAAAAGTGTCCTTGAAGCCAACAACATGTATATGCTTTTATATGTGCTGGCACTGATGTCATGTAGGGTATTCCAATATCTTTCCTAAACTTCACAGAGATGAACTAAAAGACTTTTGTATACATGTAACATTTTGTTCTAAAGCAAACATCTTGCCATGATCAACACAGCATGTGGATCCCAAACTATCTAAACACAGTAACTGTAGATGGAAACAAATATGCTTTGCAAAATTTTGCAATGGTAATTTCTGGTTTTAGAAACACGTTTACATGTATTAAATTCTATTTTTCTACAAAGTTATATTTTTCACATTTAGTCCCAAATTTTTTCTTAAATCACTACCTACTGTACTTAGACATTTTTCCATATTTGGTAAATAAATAAACCAGAATGCTATTATGTCAATATTTATTTACTCTGAAAATATGAATGTTTAAATAGCAGTCAATCACATACTTGGCATCACTTGAATGATTCACCCAGTTTCAATGGAAAGCATATTCTGTTGTCTCTAATCCCACAAAACTCTCCAATACTCTCCGAATAATTGGAAAACAACAATTTGGACCTGCAGTGTTTTTGTTTTACAGTTTTTCATTACACCCATTGTTGCAATGTGAAACCATTTTTCCCATCATACATGGTCCATGCTAGAGGTGTTTCAGTTAAATAGTTGCCAAGATATGCAGTAAAAGCAAAAGTGACTTTGCCATTTCTGGAGTCAACATCAACCCCACCACATTTCTGGTCCATTAAAAGGTTTTATATTCTATAACACCCCTTTTAGGCCACTGAAAGCTTTCATATTCCAAGAACAGCTCTTTTAGGCCACTGAAAGCTTTCATATTCCAAGAACAGTTCTTTTAGGCCATTGAAAGCTTTCATATTCCAAGAACACCCCTTTTAGGCCACTGGAAGCTTTCATATTCCAAGAACACCCCTTTTAGGCCACTGAAAGCTTTCATATTCCAAGAACACGCCTTTTAGGCCATTAAAAGCTTTCATATTCCAAGAACACCCCTTTTAGGCCACTGGAAGCTTTCATATTCCAAGAACACCCCTTTTAGGCCACTGAAAGCTTTCATATTCCAAGAACACGCCTTTTAGGCCATTAAAAGCTTTCATATTCCAAGAACACCCCTTTTAGGCCACTGGAAGCTTTCATATTCCAAGAACACCCCTTTTAGGCCACTGAAAGCTTTCATATTCCAAGAACACCCCTTTTAGGCCATTAAAAGCTTTCATATTCCAAGAACACCCCTTTTAGGCCATTGAAAGCTTTCATATTCCAAGAACACCCATTTCAGGCCATTGGAAGCTAACATATTCCAAGAAAAATATTACTCTTGCATCTTTTAATTTAAAAAAAAAAACATGTAGGACAGTTTTAAGAGTGTTTTCATTGTTTTTAATCAACTTTTGTTTTAATTTAATGATTATTTATACCTGCAATTAGGTTTCATTCCATGAGAGTCCTACTAACAATATACACATTTCATGCCATGTGAGTCCTACTATCAATATACACATTTCATTCCATAAGTCCTACTAACAATAAACACATTTCATTCCATGAGAATCCTCCTAACAATATACACATTTCATTCCATGCGAGTCCTCCTAACAATATACACACTTCATTCCATGAGAGTCCTCCTAGCAATATACACATTTCATTCCATGTAAGACCTCCTAACAATATACACATTTCATTCCACGAGAGTCCTCCTAACAATATACACATTTCATTCCATAAGAGTCCTCCTAATATTCACATTTCATTCCATGAGAGTCTTCCTAACAACATACACATTTCATTCCATGAGAGTCCTCCTAATATACACATTTCATTCCATGAGAGTCTTCCTAACAATATACACGTTTCATTCCATGAGTCCTCCTAACAATATACACATTTCATTCCATGTGAATCCTCCTAACAATATACACATTTCATTCCATGAGAGTCCTCCTAACAATATACACATTTCATTCCATGAGAGTCCTCCTAACAATATACACATTTCATTCCATGCGAGTCCTCCTAACAATACACACACTTCATTCCATGAGAGTCCTCCTAACAATATACACATTTCATTCCATGCGAGTCCTCCTAGCAATATACACATTTCTTTCCAAAAGTCCTCCTAACAATATACACATTTCATTCCAAGGCAGTCCTCCTAACAATATACACATTTCATTCCATGAGAGCCCTCCTAACAATATACACATTTCATTCCATGAGAGTCCTCCTAACAATATACACATTTCATTCCATGTAAGACCTCCTAACAATATACACATTTCATTCCATGAGAGTCATCCTAACAATATACACATTTCATTCCATGAGAGTCCTCCTAACAACATATACATTTCATTCCATGTCAGTCCTATGAACTAACAATATACATATGAAGCAATAAGAAATGAATGGAATTCTGTGCATTTGTAACCTGGTTGTGAGAAAAGTATATATTTATTTATATGCTACGAACAAATTTCATTTGAAAGGCGATATAATTCTCCATCAGTCAAAATGAAGGTATACTTTATGTCTCAAAGATCTGAAGATAATATTCGACTTGCACACAATTTTAGTGTCAGTAATTTCTCTTCATTGATATTTTCAGTTTAAAATGTTAAGCCTTTTACTGGAAATGCAAAAACTGAGGTTTATCTTCTACTATTTTGAATTTGACATTCCAATTGTAAAGCAGTATTCAACCTGTCAAGTCTGCCTTGGCAGAAAGTTGACATGGCAATCACACTGCAAGATCTATTCAGGAATGCATAATTGTTATATTTACTGTATTTAAAAAAAGACAACAATTGTGCTCAGCAATCAAGTGAATGCATGAAAATTGCAAGCAATATTTGCTAGCTGTACCTTTATTTCTTTGCTTAATTTCTCAGAACCCCCTCCCCCCTTCTCCATATGAAGGTGATTATTTTAGATAAGACCCTAACTTTGGTGGCAGTGTGCATGCCAGTCCATCTGTAGACATGTCCACAGCCTGGATTAACCTCAGTGTTCAAGTCTTTTACTTGGCTCAATAAAAGGCAGGCTCAAGAAAAAGGGCTTCTCTTGTCATTAAATTGTCAATCACTTATTTACATCCTATTCTCTGAAGACTAAGAAATATGAATTATCCATTACCCAGAGTGTTCACTGCAAGACTTGTGTGTAAAGATGGCAGGTGGTTGTTTTGGCCAGCAAATTAGGACCCCTGAAGGAAATGGGTTTTCAAAACTGCTAATCCAATTCTTGACAATTGGGTTAGAAGCAGAGACTCAGAAGCTGTCTCTGCAGATTGCCATAAAATTCAGAAAGCAGTTAACTGGTCTGGTTTTTCAGCACACCCAGTCCATTATATGTGTAGCCAGGTGCACAAGTATTAGAACAGACAAATATAGGTTAAGCTTATGGAATCATGTCAGTTTATCTCTGGCATAATTATCATGATATATCACTGCTTTAATATGATCATTGATTCTGAATATGTATTTAATTCATGCATGGTGGCCTTATTACACCTAAAAAAAAACTAGTCAGATCTCCTTTACCTACACTGTGATCATCTTGAAAATCTTGTTATTGCTACACATCCTGAATAAAAAGTAATAATGTCATGCGGTTTTCATAAAAAAGACCGTTTTTATGATGTCTGGTTGCTTCCAAATGGAAAATGGTGCTGCACACTGAACATGGCACATGGCTATGACAGTGGCCAGTTTGAAAATCTTGATGTCGCTAACTCTTAATGGATGGTCAACACAGGGTTTTGCTTAGTAACTAATGTCTTATTGGTCCTAAATGAAAATGGTGCTGCTCAGACATCCAATATATGTCCACCACATCGACCATCTTGGAAATCTTGTTATAACTACTTCTCCTGAATGACTGGTCATTCACTGAAAGATATCTTACGTTGTCTAGTTGGTCAAAAATGAAAAATGATCTGAATTCACAGGCCCAGCCCTAGGGCAAGGCAAATGAGGCAACCGCCTTGGGCCCAGCGCTTCTCCGCAGTGCAATTATTTTGCTTGGGGCCCTGCACTCATCGCTTGCTGCCTTGGGCCCTGCATGCTGCCTTGGGTCCAGCACATCATAAGGCTAGGCCTGTGAGTTCAAATATAGCTGCCACAATGGCCATCTTGAAAATCTTATGTTACTCTTCCTAGATGACTGGTCTTATCGATATTATGGCTTCTTACAAGGTCTAGTTTGTCCTAACAGAAATAATGCTAATATGATATCCAATATGGCCACTATGGCAACCATCTTGAAAATCTTATTATCATTACTATTTCAAGATAGAAACAGACAACAGATTTTTACATTCCTGTAATACCTTTTTTTTTTGGCAATGAGCACACTCAGTTCAGTAAGCCAGCTTGAGGTGCACTTTCTTGACTGAATCACTCTTCAAACAACCATAATGATCTTTTATCTTAATTTTCTACCATCTTTTTATTTGCTGAATGGATGTTGTAGAGGGATAAAAAAGGATCAAAGGCTCAAATGCACAGTTGAAAATGAACACTGCAACAGAGATCTGTTATAGTGCAATAACAATAGTCGGGTCAGTGTTGTCTGCTATGGCAAACATCATCCTTGAACAACTGACACATTATATATTGGCAAAATCAGGCCTGGACATCATAAAACTCATGTTTACATTATCAGCAAATCAGAAATATCTTTCAAAAATAATGTCATACAGTATTGGTTGACAAATTATCAGGCTCAAGTGTTTCATGTCTTATTGGACTTTTCAAAGTTGTCTACAGTTTGATGAGTGATACACAAAAATATGGGGGGTGGGGTGGAATGCACACCGTTGTTTCATTTTTCAGATAATCAGTACCCAGAGGCATATAAATGTATCTATGAATCTTTGAATATGGAACTTCATTGCTCTACAGGTTTATGTATTTAGTACAGAGTTAATAGTTACATTAATAGAGTAGATCTGTGGAAACCATCATGTTTTGTAACTCCACATGTCTCCTCTGATAAATAATACTCTCCAGTAAATGAGATAAGAAAAGCAATAAAATGGGACATTTTATGGCATCTCTCTTTGCATCTTAATGTGCATCCTGCCTGTTAAATTTATGAACTGGCTCTGTTTTGTAAAAGTTGCTTGAATATTAGATCAGCTTCTTCATCTATTCAAGATTTTATCTAGTGATCAGCTTGAGATGGTGCCATGGCTTGAACTTTAAAAATAGCTGCATGAGAAATGGAAGCCTAGCACACCTGATAAATTGCATAACTTGCATTGATTTTTATTGAGAAGCTGAATATGTGATATCAACCCCATATTTCAACAACAAAAATGAATACGGAAAATATTCCTTAATATTCCAAGCAAGTAACACCTAAACAGGCTCTGTGTGTGTGTGTGTGTGTGTGTGTGTGTGTGTGTGTGTGTGTGTGTGTGTGTGTGTGTGTGTGTGTGTGTGTGTGTGTGTGTGTGTGTGTGTGTGTGTGTGTGTGTGTGTGTGTGTGTGTTTAACATAGCTGTTAACAATTTTTCAGTCATATCACTACAATGCCTGCAGTGTGGCAGTTTATGATGATGTCTAGTACTGGAGCATCATGCTGCAGACATGTATCATCATGTCCCACCAAGTTACATTATCCTGACACCAGATCAACCCTCTTAATGCTGAGCGCTCAGCAAGGCAGCTGTTTGTACCATTTTTTATACATCTTTGGTATAAACAGGTAATGAACTTAATAGATGACTGTGTAAGCTAACAAGAGGACAAGAGAATTAGGACATTTACTAGAATAGCAACAAGAGTCCTTCAAAGGGGCTGATGCTCTATGGGGTGAAAAGAATTTCCAGGAACTCAAAAAAGACTATTGCTTATTTTCAACTGTTGAGAGTTGAAACCATCTCTGATATTCTTCAGTAATAACAAGATTTTCAAATTAGCTGCTATCGTACACATATTGGATTTTAGCCTGGCACCATTCTCATCTAGAGCAAAGTGCACATTATTAGAAGTCTTTTGGTGAAATAGCCATGTCTTAAAGATCATCCATTCAGGGGGAGTATTGACATTGTTCACTGTCACATCAACTTGTTCTCTAATAATATTAGCGCTGAAGTTACTACATGTTCGTGTCAGTGTTCACACACTAATTCAGTCACAATAATTAGTCTGTATTTGCAGCACTTTTCTATTTTTTTTTAAAAGATATGTAAAATAAAACACCCAAATACATCAACTATATACAAATAATCACACAAATTCACTTGTCTTCCCCCCACCACCACCACCCAAGGACACAACCTGTTGATACTGATGTGTCAGTCTTGCTCTTTTGCAGCAGCCGTGAAGATTTCTTTTGCTTTCCTTTTTGTCACCGCTGACATCTTTTATGGCTCAGCGTTAAAATTTTTCTTTTTTTTTCTTAAAAATTTTTTTTTTACTATTCAGAAACCTTCTTGTACTGGCTATGATTTGTGCTTCTGATATTTTATTTTTCTGTATGCATCTTTTTTTAGAGGTGATGTCTGCTGCTCCACTCTTTTAACCATGATTTGCATAATTAAAATCTTTCTTGCAAAGATCACAAAATGCCAGTGTTTTCTTATGAACTGACCAACTACATTTCCATAGACTTTCCACTTGAGCCATTCCCATTTCCACATATTTTTCAAACCTTTATCCAAACCTGTGTACTTTTTTTCTCCCCAAAACCCGAGACACCACGTTTTGCAAACATGCTTCTTTCCTTCAATTACCACCAGTTTCCGTTACATGAAGATTCAGTGGATGAGTGGAAACTTTTGACCAATCAGAAAACAACAATCATGTTTTACCTATCATATGGAATAAATACTTTATAAAGATCATTGTGGAATGGGACCAGACAGACTGATTCTTTAAAATCCAGCTCAAAAAATACACAAAATAGACTCTCATCAACCCTTTTCATTTAACACTAAACAGACATCATAAGAATACTTCTGGTGAAAACCAGATGACAATATGACTTTCTATTTTGGTACATGTAGAGTTGAGATAAGATTTTTAAGATGGCAGCCATTCTGGATGCCAGATCAACACTATTCTTAATTACGACCAACTAAACATCATCAGATCATCAATGTAAGAAAAAGGAGCAATAACAAACTTTTCAAGATGGCCTCTCTGGCAGCCATACTGGATTTCGGATTCATTCCAATTTCATTTAGTACCAAATGGACATCATACAAAGAATTTTAATTAAAACCACATGCTGATGATGACCATCCATTCAGGAGACAGTGACAAGATTTTAAAAATGGCTGCCACATTTGATGCCAGATTTGCACCATTTTTTCATTAGAACCAACTAACAATCACCAGAACTTTAATTCTTTTAGTGGTAACTCCATGCTGACATGACCATCCATGTACGAGTAACCATAACAAGATTTTCAAGATGGCCCCTGGCAACCATATTGGACATCAGATTAGCACCATCTTCATTTACGACAAATTAGACACAATAGGGAGTCTTTTAATTTGAACCCCATGTTCATATGACCATCCATTCAGGAGGAGTAACGATTACAAGATTTTGAAAGTTTAATGGAAATCCTCAAAGTAGTTTAGGAGGAGAAGAGATTACAAACTTGTTTTAATGGATGGATGGTTGAAAGATGATGGATGGACAATAGACAAAAGAGCATCCTATAAGTTCTTTTGGTCTATGACTAGTAAAGCTAAAATTTGGTTCATCTACACACACATACAAACGTGACTACTAAATTAATTTGTACCTCAAGTACTCTTTTGCTTAATCAAGCTACATGTAGCAAGGTCCCAAATATTAAAAAATGTGAAGAAAGAAAAAATATTAAAAAGTGTGTAGTGGCATAAAAATTTCATCAGGTCAACTACATAATAAATATAAACATGCCCACCAAATTTCATTCTTCTATCTTAAGTGGACCTTGTTTAACTGTTCTAATATTTTTTATGAAGCAGTCCCAAAGTTCAAAAATGTGTTAATAAATAATAACAAAAACTGCAATCATATCATCTACATAATATATACACAGAAATATGCTTGCCTAATTTCATTTGTCTTCACTGGGTGGTCTGTGTACAATCCAGCTAACAGGTGTCCAGCAACAGACAGCCAGATAAGATCAAATCAAGAACCCACTGCAAGCAGGTTGGACATAAAAATGGCATAGAAAGCATAATATAGTGGAACAGATAGTGCATATTTATTGCTCACAGGCAACTACTATACACTGGAAATCACTACAAAACATTGGAATCAACTTATTGTTCACATATGGTTCTTAACATAAACAAGAGTCCAGTGAAGGAACTGATGCTCTACTGAGTGAAAGGGATTGCCAGGAATTCAAAATAAGACCCTTTTAAAAGCCAAGTGTTGAAACCATCTAGGAGATTCTTAAATATGTCATAATGGTCATCCATTCATATTGTGGCAACAAGACGACACAGTGCTGTGGTAGCTATACTGGATGTACAACTGACAATATATTTTCATTTAAAACCAGAATGGCATCATAAGAAGTCTGTTAGTGAAAACCCAATGCTGATAAAGCCATCCATCTGGCTGAAGTAGAGATAACAACATTTTTAAGATATGACTTTCCATTCAGGAAGAGGAGCAATAAAAATATTTTGAAGATGGCCACTATATGGTGACCATACCGGATGCCAGACCAGCACCATTTTCATTTAAGATTTTGAAGATGGCCATTATATGGTGACCATACTGGATGTCAGATCAGCACCATTTTCATTTAAGATCAACTGAACATCATATGAAGTCTTCTAGTGAAAACCCCGCATCAATACAACTTTTTTTGGTTGTCTTGTGATAACAAGAGTTTAAGATGGCCATCATGGCAGCCATATTACATGCAGATGTCAGAACAGCACGAATTTTATCTGGGACCAGCTACACATGATAATAAAGTCTTTCAGTGAAAAGCCATGCATGTAAAGTGCAGTACACAACTATAAAACTGATGTTAATCTACGGTGTGGATGTATATATACATACACACTGACAGACATGTACATTATACCAAAGTGACTGCAATGTCGATCTAGTGGCAAGGAAGACTCAACAAAAAGTGGAGCAAGTGGGGCAATGAGATGAGAGAAATAAAAGAAAAGAAAACATAAAATGAGAACAAAATAGACAGGAACAACTTTTAATAGGTGGCTAGTCAATGAATGAAGCTAAGGAGTAAAGGTGTCAACGGGTATCTGGGTACTCAGATGCCTGCCCATTCATAATTACCTGGATAATAAAATTAGCTATAGGGTACCCATTTAGTTTGTGTTTAAAAAAAAAATTAAAAAAATAATTTCGAAAAAGTTTTCTAATTCAGATCAAAGATTATATCTGTCGACGTCAGGAGAGAGTGAGACACAAAATGACGAGTACAGTTCGAGGCTCGTGTCATGTGACAATAATAACTCGAAGATCTCCGTCTACTGATTTTCATATTGCCAATGTGTGCGACCATATGGCTATGTACTCAAACAGTTTCCTTATTTTCTATTTATAGTAACTATACATGACATGTTTCGATAAAAGCAGACGGGTTTCTTGAATTCTGAAACGTTTCACAGCTTTATACACTTTTATTGTGGACTAGTCTACACTGAAATAACATGGCACCAAATATCATCAAGTGAAATGGTCTTTATCAATGTGACTCTTGGATGTTATATGACTGAAAAATGTTAGGAGAGGGATTTTGTTAAACTGAAGAAAATGCTGCATCAGAAAAAGGACAAATCAACAGCGCTTTACAAATTTTAAAAGAGAAATTCCACAGTGATATAATACAGCATTCAGAATTTGTGGACTTGACTTTACAACCTTTGAGCCAAAGCTCAACATGTGATGTAGACTAACTAAACTGAACGTTGTTTATAATTAATTTATCATTTTGCTTTGTGTCTGTATTCTCCTACTAATACACATGTGACAAGAATTTTAAGTAACTGCAGATCCATGTAAGTAGCTAAATAAATTTTAATAAATGTATGTTTTTCATATGATTTTCTGTAATTATGGTATGTAATATATATATATATATATATATATATATATATATATATATATATCACTCTTTTTATGCTCAGATGACGCTTTTAGCCACTCATATTAGTTGTTGTTATTGTAGGGTTTAACACCATTTTTCAGCACAAAATAGGCTATACATGGCAGCCAGTATTAGTGGTGGAGGAAGAACCCAGGAAAACCCCCGGAAAGAACCACCAACCCACAAGAAGCTACCGGCAAGCTTTCCATATACCCATACTCATATTAGTGATAATTACACTTATACCTCTCGTGGGGTTGGCATGTATGAACAGTTCAGCTTCACATTTAAAATAATTTCCCTTTTGATCAGGTACCCAGCTGACTTTTTCTAAAATTCTGATATCTATACAAAGGAGTTATCAGTCCAAATGACAGTATGAGTTATGGGTCTGATCATACTGTATATATTTCCTTAAACTGAAGAACTTTCGCATTTTTGCAATTTTGTAGATTTTTCAAGTCATCCTGAAATCTGTTGAACTTCTTTACACTTTGTACTATTTTCTAAGCACTTTCAGCCAAAAGATCCCATTCTTTGTGGTTAGATTTGAATTCCATGTAGACTGTGATTTTAATGTATAAGTTGTAATGTATAAGTGCATGTAGATAATAATAGGTTACATGTGAAGTAAAATTGTACAAGAAGATGCTTATGTATGCAAGACAATAAAATGTACCTGGAAGTTTTAATTTTCAAGTTCAAAAATCTGAATTCCTGATCATTTTAACAACAAAGACTCAGTCATCACAATCCAAATGTGAGCCACATAAATGATACATGTATGAATAATTCTTCTGGCTTACACAACTAATGAAGAAATTTTATAAAACAAAATTATAAGACAAGTAGAGTAATTCTTCCATCACAAGATCAGGCTCCCGTTTCACTAAATTTCTTCAACTTTCTCCTCAAATCTTGCATTATCTTGCTTATGATAATTCCAACAATACTGGGATTTTTGTGACAGGCACATACAATAACAACGGATGAAAAATCAGTTCTTAATTTTAAAACTGTACATGTGAGAGTCCTTCTATTCTTAGAATTCCTCCAATTTGAAGAAATCCTCAATCTTTCCTCAGAGTTGAAAACAAGACAAATTTCGGAAAAACTGGATTACTATGACCATATTTCCTATTGCAAAGTGAACGTCCAGGGAAAACCTCAGAAACCAAGAAGTAAGCAATAAGAAAGACCATTTAAAATCTCAATTTGCAGAAGAAAATTTAAGTTGTCTAGTGAAACTGGGGCCCAGCCTGATAAATTTGTCATAAAGTAGGGGGTAGACTATATTATTTGACATAGATACCCTTAGTAAATATTTGTCATTATACCATATATACTTACTTATAATACAATCCAACTACCGGTACAAACAACACAGACCCAGATCTACCTGCATATGATGCGATGACAGATCTGGGTCTGTACAGTTGGAATCGATATATAAGCAAGTATATATGGTATTGATAAAACTGGAGGATCAGTTGATCATCGAGCATGGGCTTACTATCTGGATAAATACGGCAACTGAATTTGAAGCACAACATTAATTTTCTTAGCAACACCAAACTCTTGTATCTGGGGAGCAAAGCTGTAATTGACCCTAGCCAAATTTATCATCACTGCTTCATCAATACTACATAAATATGAGTTTGGTCACACACTACTATTGTGAGGGAAAGATACAATACACCCAATTCCCAATATGAAATATATCAAAATCATGCAAAAGTATAATTACAGCAGGTCCTGAAAATTTGTATGGGCATATTTTTCTTTCCTCTAAATGATGGATTTGTATCTATTTTCATTCTCAGTGAAAATAAAGTTAGGCTAAGATTAGGTGTCAGTGGTCCCATGTGGCAGAGTGATCCAAGGCGCTCATCTTCACACATCATGTACCTCTCAATGTTATCAATAATAATAATAATAATAATAATAATAATAATAATAATAATGACTTTATTTAAAGAGGGTAACACAATTAGCTAAGAAAAAATCTACGTTAAGGCCCTCATACAAAGGAATTTATTTATTTTAGCTGCATCTCTGAAGCCATTGAATATATTGGGGTTTGGAAAAAAGGAAATAGAGTGGGCATTTCTAATCTCAACTGGAACACTATTCCAGAGCAAAGTTCCAGAGTATTGGAAACATTTTTAAAATAATTCCTTATTTGGTTTGGGAATTTTATACTGTTTGGTAGACATGGATCGCAGGTGGGGACCCGGGAGTATTTCCAGGTAGCCTATATTGAAATAGTGATAGCAAATATTCAGAAGCATTATTAATGGATATCCTGTTCATTAATTTGTCTTTTCTCAAATGGATTTGGTCTTTAATAGGTAGTATTTTTAACCTGCCAGCTAAATTTTCCCTGCTTTGTTTCTGGATTGATATTAGCCCAAATGCTCTTTTTTGAAGATGTGCCAGCTTTGCTATGTTTTTAACATTTGAATTACCCCATACTGTATTACAGTAGTCTAAATAGGGTTGTATGTAACTGTTATAAAATAGTTTTCTGTGCCTTTCAGGGAGAAAATGTCTTTTCCTACTGAGAAGCCATAAACTTGAAATGACTTTTTTACTGACATGTTCAGTACATGAGAAGTTATTATCTACCAAAACACCAAGTTGTCTATCATAACAGACCATTTGCAAATTTTTATCCTTCCATGTCAGACATAGTTCATCACTATCAAGATTTGTCCTTTTGTGCCGTGTTGAGATAAGTAATATTTTAGTTTTACCAGTATTTACCACCATGCCATTGCATATGTGTTCATGTCTCAGCTTGAACAACATGGGCATGTGAGAAAGCTTACCAGTAGCTTCCCCTGGGTCAGTGGTCTTCCAGGGTTCTTCCCTGCGTTCTGCCTCCACCAAATATACTGGCCACCATGTATGGCCTATCATGTGGTGATAAATGGCATTAAACCCTATGACAACAACAACAACAATAAAGCATTATACCCAACAACACCAAAATCCAGATTAGCTACCATTAGCTGTAAACAACCACGAGACAAAGTGAACTGAAATCAAACAAATCTGACTGCCAGCAAGCTCAGACCATGCTTGTTCAGCAAGTAGCAATCATGGCCATGGCTTAAGGCTTGACTGTGCACTCTCATTAACCAGCCCCGTGAAATTAAAGTGTTCCAGGTGAAATATTTACTTACTTACAGACTGCACAATAAGGACTGATTGCCATGGTAAAAAGAATTTGAAAGGCCCCCAAGTCAAGTGACAGCCGTATTTTGCACAGAGAGAGAGAGAGAGAGAGAGAGAGAGAGAGAGAGAGAGAGAGAGAGAGAGAGAGAGAGAGAGAGAGAGAGAGAGAGAGAGAGAGAGAGAGTAACATAGTATATAACTCATTAATAAAGAATCAGATTTGTAAATGTTCAGAAAATTATACTAATTTTCTTTCGAGTTTTTATGCAGTGCATGAAAATTTTAAAGCTTAAAAAACCATCATTATTTGGGGCTTTTTAAATTAATAAATTCAGAGTTTCCTGAGAGTTCATTATATACAGGTTTCCTCAGAGTTCATTATATACAGGTTTCCCCAGAGTTCATTATATACAGGTTTCCTCAGAGTTCATTATATACAGGTTCTCTCAAAACCTTAACATGAAGGGTCTGGATCACAAGAGGTTCTGCTCTACATCCTTCAAGATTTAAGAATGTTCAACCATAAAGATTTTATTCAAGAAATGAAACACTTAAAGGAAAATCCTACTGTGTTTAATACGTGAGTGAGGGAGTGTAAACTAAGGAAGAACTTGAGTAAGGAAAGGTAGTGTTTGCCAATATTATGCACAATTTTCATGCACATGGTTCATTTTTGTTTAATATGCATGGATCCATGAACTACACCTCGTGGAAGAAAAGTGTAATCACTGAAATATATTTTTGATAGGAGAGAAATATTTTCAGTTAATGCAGATACAATTTATTTGGTACAGTATATTCTTTCAATTCACATGACAAATGCTGAAAACTGTTCCCAAACTGTCAAGTGAATATTGTTTATAAGTTTAGTTACTAATTTGCTACATTTTGACTCAATTATCTTTTTTTAGAAGCTGATATGAATAAAACATTTTGTCACCAAAGAACACAAACCAAATGCGCATTTATACTGGACCCAAATGTGTATTTATACTGGACCCAAATGTGTATTTATACTGGACCCAAATGTGTATTTATACTGGACCCAAATGTGTATTTATACTGGACCCAAATGTGTATTTATACTGGACCCAAATGTGTATTTATACTGGACCCAAATGTGTATTTATACTGGACCCAAATGTATATTTATACTGGACCCAAATGTGTATTTATACTGGATTTAGCAACATACCTATTAGGCTATTGCCACTATGAGTGCTTTCCTTTTATAAAAGGTCAGATCACATTTGAGATAGGACCACGTTATGCTCAACAGGGTGTACATTCATAATCACCATAGAAATTATTTAAGCAATAAAAAAAGAAAGAAAAAAATTAGAAAGAATCTATTACATCCCAATTTACAGTATATGTAACTTTTACATGAAATCTGCATTATTTGCACATTTAACTGTGATAATTCCTACTTTATAACCAATTTAAATACTGTATGTACATTCTTGTCAAATACAAAATGAATTCCTAAGCAGCAATTTACCATATATACTCACTTGTATGTTAAGTCAAATTCCAAACAACAAAGATCCTGATCTGCTGTATCATAATGCACCTGCAGCTCAGAGTCTATCTTGTTAGTTCAACTGATTACTCCTAATAAACAGCACAAACCAAGATCTGCTCACACATTATGCAATGGTAGATCTGGGTCTGTGCAGTTTTAAGTTGGACTCCTCGTATAAGCAAGTACATATGGTACCGATTTATTTTCACAGAGCAGAATAAACATTTTATTTCAAAACTTTGTTAGTACAGTAAAACCTGTCTTGAAAGATCACCCTTTCTGACAGAAAATTATGGTCTCTCAAGACAGTTGGTCTCTCACCACAGGTCACAGTGCTATATAATCATTAAGTTTGTGCATTGAGAATATGGTCTCTCAAGACAGGTGGTCTCAAATAGCAGTGGTCTTTCAAGACAGGTTTCACTGTAAATGAATTCCAAAACGAACATCACTGCAGCACATTTTAAAACGGCATATGCTCTAATTATCAATGTCTGTTTCCAAGGATGCATTAAAAGCCATGAGTAATATCAATGAAATTTTATGATGCATGTATATATAATCTCTCTCTTTAAAATTTTCAAATGAATCTTAAGAGAAATAGAAATAAACTTTCTTGTATATGAACTTTTTAATAGTTTATTCACAACATTTTTTTGCAATATTGCAAGAAATTTATACTGACTAAACAGATAAATAAATAAATACTCTTACTTTCTACATGACTGAATTTAAGTATGTTTCAATCTGGGAGCTACAGTAACTTGCTTGGCAGAGCATCAGACTTGTAATTAAAAATATGTGGGTTCAATACCAGCTCTGGTTACACAGGTGTACAGAAAATTTATTATTGATTCATTAATTATATGTAATGTAATTATTTCATTCATCACTTATTTTAATTTATCTTGTGTGTTTAATTATATATTTATTTAAGTACCTACTTACATGTTATCTTCACAAAAGCTTACTAGAATTGGAGAACAAAATGTATGCAAACAAAAGTGAAAATATAAAACTTATTCTAGCTGGCAAAACAAAAATCTCTCAAGAAATATTTATTTTGAAGACAATTATTCAAAATTTATAACAATATTATAACTAATTAAGGAAAAGAAAAATATCCACGTATTAACTACCTCATGTCAAAACAAGAAACTAACCAGACAAAAGTATCTGGCAAAATGTCTGAGTTATAACAACAATTAAACTTGAGAGTACCAAACTAAGTAAATATTCTTTCACTGAAATACACTGTTAACTTAAATGCATGTGTAAATAAATAACATTTACAGTAAATATTTAGGAACAGAGCTTCAACACTGGGTAATATCAATACTGTAATGGAAAGACCAATTGTTCAACATCAATACCTCTCTTACTCCATGTGTTGTTGTAAGTTAAGATGAAACAGATTCATTGTTAAATTACAAACAGAAAAGCTCTGTAACAAGTAACTGTCAATTTTACCTTTCAGATAACTGACTGGCACCAGACACTAAATCTCCAAAATCTAAGATATCAAAATAAAGCATGTGAAGCAGCCTCCCAATTATTAGTGAATGTATGATATATAAAAATATGTATGTATGTATGTATATATGTATGTATGTATGCATGTATGTATGTTTGCATGTATGTATGTTTAATGGCACACCAGCACAATCATGGCTATACAGTGCTGGGTAAAAGTTTCAGTTTCAGTGTTAAAAAAAGGCATACAAAATAAAGGCAAAGAAGAGTACAATCTGCGCAATATAAAGCTGAATTTTTAATATCAACCGTGTGTTTTTAAAAGACAAAGACCTCGCTGGATTATCATCATGTAATGCATCCCAAGGCAAAAACACTGCCACCAGTAGCTGACTTACAACATGCAGTAGGGCATATCAGGTCTATTGTGCTTCTGTCGGCCACTGTTGCTATTTAGTGGAGACTTAATCCACCAGACAACAATTCTTAAAGTTATGTTAGAATTACCTTACTGTTTGACAAAGAGCATCTGCTTTGTATTATAAGTCAATACTGCAAAACTACTGTATAGCACAGCCGAGATACAAGGGTCCAAGTAGGCCAGAGATTACTTACCTGGCTGACAAATTACTGTTAGAATAACCTTATTGTTTGGTACATGGTGTATCTATGCCAATATAAGCAAATTTTACTGAATCCATAATCTGAAACAAGGGCCTCATGTGGTCCAAGGTCCCTCACCTAATCAAACACACTTGATGATGGAATTATTTTTATATGTTATACTGAGAATCTGCTTGTCATAGTACTTAATACTGCAAATCTGGATGTGATCAAAAACAAGAGACCCAAGCAAACACAAATCTGTCCACCTGACCAACAAAAACATTATGCTGTAATTACCAGTTTTGATGCCCAGTGTGCTCAGGTATGTAAAATAATCCTGATGTGCTCTCCTGCATGTTGTAAGAGACTACTATTGGAGCAGGAGCCATGGTGACTCAGTGGTTAGTGTGTCAGACTCACAACCAAAACAGTACCATCCAATCAACCCCAGACAGTTACCATGGTGCATGCTTGTGCAAGGCACTTTATTACAACTGTCTCAACACTAAATAACCATAAAACACTAAACCAAACCAAAACTTTCCAGTGTGATACACAGCATCTCCTTTTCATGAATGATTCTGCCACTGCTATATCAGGGATGGAAAAAAAAATCTGTAAGTTTCAATAGATTTTCTTGAGATTGCAATAATTTGAAATTCTGCCATTATAAATTCTGGCAAGTAAAATTAAATTTTCCTTGCCCCCCCAAAAAATTCTGATACTCTGCAGACAGACATCTACTATTTTTGGCAGTAAAACTATAATACACTTTTACAATACTTGCATGCTATTATTACATTACTACCAGGGGTCACAATACCAGGCAAAGTGGGCGATTAAGTCGCCTAAAATATGTAAACTTCGCCTTCTTCTGTTACGAAAGCAAAAACGACTTCGCCCTGTGATTTTTTTTTAGAGGTACATTGACAAATACCTTTGAGATGCCCCCTCACCTTAGGCAGGTTTATTCTAGTATTGTGTTGTAGCTAAAGGTATTCTTCAAACCATCAGTAGCTAGGCCTAGTTTTGATATCAATTACACTGACAAATAAACTCTTGCACATTCACAGGCATGAGTTTTAGTAACTGATTGACCATTAACCATTTCCCGAGTTGGCAACTAGGCCCCTATCACTACCCAATTTGCGCATGTTATCCTTCGATGATAAAAGCATACATACTTGTGTTCGAAACTTTAACAATAGTATGTATATGGCAGTTTGTGTTTTAAGAATAAAATCGGTGACCTGGATATTTTAACTGCCTCTTGCACACTATTACATCATAAAATTAGTTTGAAACCCTAAGTGAACCAGTAACTGGGGAAAAATGGCGGACATTGCTAGGCCTATGTCTGGGAAGTACCAGTTTATTTGATTGTCTGTTTTCGTAAATCATCAAGCAAGTTACAGACAAATCATATAAAGCAAAGCCTAGATATTATGTTATTTAAGATCTAACTTTAAAATGCAATTATATAGGTCAGAAATATATGAGACAATGCTATGTTGTGGAATTCACGAGAAGCGATGTAAGGTCAAAGTTGTTTTCTGACTGGACTCGCATTTGTGAAAATACGGAAAAAAGCTGCGAAGCAGATAATATTTAATCAATGCCTAAAATTAATACAAGTACGTAGACAAATAAATAATTCATAAATTTGCAATCCTATCATGGACTGTTGTAATGAGGTTATATAAAGTTAGTGATTACATTACGAAAACCCCTCCTTCTAAAAATAGATGCACTCTCATCGGTGTTGATTCGGTTGATAAGACGGGTTTATTTCATATACCGACTATAAATGAGCCATGTCTGTAATTTTATGCATTTTAGTGTGTTATATATGAATAGTTACAGTAATGTTTTATCTGCAACAAAGAAATGAGGACACTTGTGCATTTGCCCTCATGTACATGGTACAGGAGTTGTGTGAAACGCGTTTAGAAATCTTTGAAAGTGCCATTATGGTGAACATTTAAATTACAGTAATGTAATCTAGTTACTCAGTCAAATTTTGCTACAGTGCATTATCTGTTCTTCTCTTTTAGAGTCATATGGCCAAAATAACTAAGAAAATGTTCTACTAGAAAATAAAGTATTGCTTAAATCCAATGTTAAATGCAAATATGAATACACCACTCCCTCGATAACTCGCGCCCGGATAACTCGCGAACCCGCTTATAACACAGTTTCCGGCATGGCTCCCGATTTTTTTCCAAAGAAAATATATTTTAAAATGTGCTGAACGTGAAAAAAATCGCGATAAGAATTGGTAAATTGAACCTTGATACATAACGTATTTTATTTAAATTTTCGTACACGAGAAAATAATTATTAATCATTAATTTTTGTAAAAACAAAATGGGAATACGGTATTTTCGATCTTTTTTGCAAACGTAAATCTTCTTAGTGGAAATTTTATGTCCGATAATTGAACGAATTTTTCAAATATACAAAGTGATATGTATGAAAAATTATGATACATTTAAATTATTATTTTGATAACTGGATTTTGTACAAAAAATTAAAGGGTACGAAAAAATACATGAAATACGGTAGCTTATTTTATCATTGGAAATGGTGATTATTGCCCGTAAATATAGAATCCATATTGTGAAATTTGCAAGTTCTAATAAGATATCACTTATTATGCTTGGGGGTTTTTTTGAGAGAAATAGTTGTCAATACACTGTAAATAAACAGTCTGGTGAGACAGCGATCAATGAAAAATTCTGGTAAATGCTAACAGGTGGCAACAGAGAATGAAATAAACACCAGTTAAATGTCTTGCTATGTGAAATTCACGTTCTAATCCTTTAATTTCGCTTCAATGTAAACACTATAATCGCAACATATTCTCTTCTATGGAAACATGAAAAGAGTCAATCGACCGTCACATCGAAACCAGTGAGTACTTCTGTGAGAACCTAATTACATGCCGGCTTTGTTTTGATCAACAACTTGGGCAACTGTTTGTTGCATTAAAAAAATCAATTAAAAGAGACCTGTGTTGTTTTATCACTTTGAATATGTCTTTTGTATCAAATCAAGCAAGGGAAGTACAATTAAAAGAAATTAAAAGGAATGCCAATAGCAGCATAAGTTCTTGTGGTCATTACCGTTCTCAAAATTCATTTTATTTGACCAATTGAAAATGGTTTCACATTTTTATGTACTTAACATCACTAAAGTATATAATATCAGTAATGTATCCTAATCATTTGTAAATGTGACCATGGAGAGCAAAGGAAGTAAGCGAAAGGTGTACTTAGTGACTGAAAAACTGTGCATCACAGATAGGGTTCATAATGGCAAAGCGAGATCCAACATTTGCAATGAACTAAACAATTGCTGAGTCGACATTTAGAGGTTGGCTTAAGGATAAGCAGAAACTTCGGGATTATTTACATGATGTTGATTCTGATAATGGGATCAAATGAAAACGAACACGGACTGCAAACGATACTGAATTAGATTATGCTGTGTACGCATGGTTCACACATCAACGTGAACAAGGTGTTCCCATCTCTGGAACAATTCTCAAGGCCCAAGCAGAAAAAATGGCAAAAAGTATGCAGAATGAATCTCGTTTTAGGGCAAGCCATGGATGGCTTTGGAGATTCCAGCGCCGACATAGAATTAAACAAAATTCATTGTCGGGAGAAATACACTCAGCGAATCAGGAAGCTGCATGTAATTATCCATACCAGCTCAGAGAGATAATTATCCGTGAACAATACACAGAGGCGGCAGAGAAATCAATGAGTAACACAAAAAAATGAACAGATGTTTTCAAAATGTGAAGTGATATTTGTCAAACGTGTCACAAACTGCAAGTATTATCGTGTTCTAATTTACGTTATTTTAAATTTGTAGATCCATTAAATTCATGTTGGTAATGGTTAACCCTTGTAATTTTTTTATTTTTTTTTTTTTCATTTTACTTCTACCGCAATCAATCTACCCATCGTTCGATCGACATTGTTTCTTCGAAATGAGTGTCGATCTTTTGTATAAAAAAAGTCTACTTTGGATCAAACAATAAAACTAGAATTTATCCAATTCAGCACAAAAATTTGTGATGTAGTACACAATGTGCTAAGTCGTACTTGTGTTAAGCGAACGGAAACCATATGGAATAATATTTTGATGATCTCCTCAATATACTGTAAGTTATCCTGAAATTAATGTTACTCTGTGAGGAAAAAGTAAATAAAGTACACCGCTATGTAGAGATATTTATTCAAGTTAATCTTAGCACGATTATTAATTGAGTATTCAACACTAACATCCCAACCCAACCCACCCCCCTTTTGCATCTACGTCGCCCCCTTTGTTAGTTTTGTTGTTTGTTATAGGTCCCTCGATAACTCGCGCCCTCGCTTATAACGTGGTCGATGTTTTTGGACCCCGTTGTGCGCGAGTTATCGAGGGAGTGGTGTATATAACATGTAGAAAGTATCAAACACAATATATGACCATGTAAAACATACCATCCAACACAGTATATGACATCATGTAGAACATACCATCAAACACAAAATATGACATGGTATAAAAGATACCATCAAAACCAATATACAACATCATATAAACATACCATCAAACACAGTATATGACATCATGTGTTTGAATTTATGTTTTACATTGTCATATACTGTGTTTGATGGTATACTGTGTTTGAGGGTATGTTTTGTATGATGTCATATACTGTATTTGATGGTATGTTTTACAAAATATGACATCGTATAAAAGATACCATCAAAACCAATATACAACATCATATAAACATACCATCAAACACAATATATGACATCATGTAAAACATACCATCAAACACAGTATATGACATCATACAAAACATACCATCTAACACTATTTGACATCATACAAAACATACCATCATACACAGTACAACATCTTACAAGACAACATCAAACACAGTATATGACATCATGTAAAACGTACTATCAAACACAGTATATGACATCATGTAAAACATACCATCAAACAATATATGAAATCATGTAAAACATACCATCAAACACAATATATGTCATCATACAAAACATACCATCAAAACACAGTATATGACATCATGTAAAACATACTATCAAATACAGTATATGACGTATAATAAATATCAAACACAATATATGACATCATGTAAAACATACCATCAAACACAGCATATGACATCATACAAAACATACCATCAAATACAGTGTATGACATCATGTAATACATACCATCAAACACAATATATGACATCTTGTAAAACATACCATCAAACACAGTATATGACATCATACAAAACATACCATAAGAAACAGTATACCATCAAACACAGTATATGACATAATGTAAAATGTAAATTCAAACACAGTATATGACATAAAACATACCATCAAACACTGTATATTACATGATACAAAACATACCATCAAATACAGTGTATGACTTCATGTAAAACATACCATCAAACACAATATATGACATCATGTAAAACAATCCATCAAACAGTATATGACATCATGTAAAACATACTATCAAATACAGTATATAACATGTGAAAAATATCAAACACAATATATGACATGATGTAAAACATACCGTCAAACACAGTATATGACATCATGTAAAACATACCATCAGACTCAAAATATGACATCGTATAAAACATACCATCAAAACCAATATACAACATCATGTAAAACATACTATCAAACACAATATATGTCATCACGTAAAACATACTATCAAATACAGTATATGACATGTAAAAAATATCAAACACAATATATGAAATCATGTAAAACATACCATCAATCACAGTATATGACTTCATACAAAACATAACATCAGACACAGTTTATGACATCATTTAAATCATAACATCAAACACAGTATATGACATCATACAAATCATACAATCACACACAGTATGACATCATACAAAACATACCATCAAACACAGTATATGACATCATATAAAACATACCATCAAACAACATACCATGCACATGTTGTCTATAGTGTACAAATATTTACACATGATCACTTCATGACTGTAAAATTTCTTATCTTTTCTTCTGCAAATGAAAACAAAGAAATTGCTGACCAAAGTGTAATTAAGATACATAATAAATGAAGGAGACACTGTTATAAATTTAATTGTTGTAGCTGATTTCTATTTTCCTAATGTTTAATCCATGCCTGATGTGAAAGTAATGTATTATTTCTGTACATTAGGTAATGAAGATAGGTGAATTTAAGGGGCAGAAAGTACAAGATATCAAAAAGAATGTCCAGAAGTTAATGGTGGAAAAGGTATGTATTAATTTCAAGACATTTATTATGCACCTGGCATGGGCATTTTGATTTGGTTCCATCGGCCCTTCTGTCCATTTTGGAGAATCCTTTTGGCAGGATTGCTCAAACCACTTAACCTAGACAAATATGATACATATATATGCATATGACCTTTTAGATTTTCAAGATATTAAAAAAGTTTTTCAAATTTTGGGGAATGATTTTGACTGGACATTTGTTGCAACAAGTTTTTACTGTTTTTTTTTACCCTTTTGTGCAGCCCCTCTCTAGAAATGAAACACTTATCATTTCCAGCAACAAGGCTGTACATGCTTCTGTTTAATTTCCCCTCCCCTACCCCTACTCTCTTCACCTGAGGTCACTCCAAGAGGTTCACTTAAAAGAAAGAAGCCTCAGTAGTACGATTAGGCAAAAGCCACTCCAGGTTGTCAAATGATCTTTGGTGTATGATCGGGCAAAAGCCACTCCAGGTTGTCATATGATCTCTGGTGTATGATCGGGCAAAAGTCACTCCAGGTTGTCAAATGATCTCTGGTGTACGATTAGGCAAAAGCCACTCCAGATAGTCAAATGATCTCTGATGTACAATTAGGCAAAAGTCACTCCAGGTAGTCAGATGATCTCTGTAGCATTATCAGTCACAAAAGCCACTCCAGATGGTCAGATAATTTGTTGTGTGTGTTTTATGACACAGCAACACTTTGGACTTTATATCATGATGAAAGTAGAGTCAATATCCTTGCTGAAGGACACACATTGGAAGCTGATCTGCACTGATCCACACAAATTGCCTTGCCCAAAGACACACCACAGTAGCTCATATGCACTGATGCATGCAAATTGCCTTGCAAAAAGACACACCACATTAGCTGATCTGCACTGATCCAAGCAAGTTACCATGCTCAGTGACACACGGTGGTAGCTGATCTGGACTGATCCAAGCAAATTGCCATGCCCAAAGACATACCACAGTAGCTTATATGCACTGATCCAAATAAATTGCCTTGCCCCAGACACACCGCGGTAGCTTATATGCACTAATCCAAGCAAATTGCCTTACCCAAAAAACATACCACAGTAACTATTTTGCACTGATCAAAGCAAATTGCCTTGCCCAAAGACATACCACAGTAGCACTGATCCAAGTCAATTGCCTTACCAAGACATACCACAGTAGCTTATATGTACAGATCCAAAAGTCAATTTTCTTGCTCAATGACAAACTTTGGTAGCTGATCTGGACTGATCGAGTGGTCAGAATTCAGCATGCACTATTCCAGTCTTTAGTCTCCACAGAGCCACCACAGCTGTTCTGTACAAATGAAATTCCATTGTCTTGTTTTGTATGTATGACATAACTAAATATACTTGACATTATAGCACATTTTTAAATTGTATATGTTTCTAAACTTTTCTGGGTCATATCTGTTTACAAACACAAATCTTATACAGAAATAATTAGATTAAATCACCCCATTTTCTTATAAAGAGAAATTAATACTAGCCTAAAATGGAATGCAATGTTTGGACTTGCGTCTCACCTACCCTTGCAGATAGCATTTTGAGATTTTGTGCACAGATTTTGTACTTAAGTTTTATTTAAATCTATATATTGTAAATTAATTACAGGGCAAGGCATTGCAGTTTTGACGTTTGACTTGTATATTTCAGAATGAGGCTGTGATCTATATGGAGCCAGAGAAACAGGTGATTTCCAGATCTGCTGATGAATGTGTGGTTGCATTGTGTGACCAGTGGTGAGTAAGATGATTTGACATCCTAATTGACCTCTTGTCAGTCAGACTAATTGCCTATATATTGTCTAGTGGTCAGTAAAAAAAGACTAACAAGCACTTTCTACTAATGCAGTTTGATCCAGATTATCACTTAGTCTTCATTGGAAGGTGACTTAGGAATTCTTTTTTATTTTTTGCATGGCAGACTATCACAAAAGTGTTTCCAGAATATTACAGTCTTACACAAATGTTATTTTTAAATATTAAATTGATGATTGTATATAAATAATGGAACAGTTTCAGGTTAACTAAGCTATATTTTGTTTCCACTTGCTAAGATTCAGATCTTTTTCAAATGCATCCAATGTACTGTGGGGCCATATGATTGTTATGGTAACCAAATGAATGTGATGCAACATTAAATTAGCACCTGACACTCCTACCTGTCAGGTGTTTTACCTGTACCAGGTAGTCTGGAGGCTTACATCAATATATAAAAAATATTGGCATTTAAGTAATTACAACTGATAATTATCCCCCTTTTCCTTTTATGAGATGTACTTTTTAGGTTATATTTTAGAAGACACCATTTATTTTTGTATGGGAGAATTATTCATACTTTTAGGTTTATGATCTTGTTTATGCCTATTTAAAATAAAAGTTGTCTCCCCTAATGCCGTTAGTTATGTGATGTTCAGAGCAATTATCTCTTCTTGTCTATCTATATTTTCTGTAACACCTGGTACATGGTTTTATTTCAGTTTCGTAATTTTTATTCATGGTTGTAAACTGTATAGAATATCTTTTGTTATAAATTGTACATGACCTGGCTCTGTTAAGAACACAAATTGCATAGAATCTATAAATAGATGTTTAGTACATGTTGACAGTTAGTAATAATGATTGTAATAATAAAACTTAAAATGGCAACTATGGCTTTGTTTCTCAGTGACTGATGGGTTATGGAAGTTTTGAGAATAATTCTGTGGTTTTCCGTTGGTTGCACAAGGTCACGTGAATATGCTTAGTTCATCAAAATAGTGTATGCTGTCACATGGGGTCTGTTGCAAAGTACAGTCACAATATTTAGTGTATATTTGGAGAATATTAAGCATTTAGTTTCATTCTGATTTCTGGAGTCATTCACACTTTTTGTGTTCCAGATGTAAGTCTGCAGATGTGTTTTATGTTCTGCTTAGATATTTTTCGAGAGGAAAATCATTTGTTTGGACTGTTCAGTGGTGATAGAAAGTGCTCATTGTTTGGACTTTAAAATTATTCTTGAACTGTTATAAATTATTCAAAAGAATTCTGGACAGAGCCATCTTGACAAAGTCATGGTTCTTGGAGGACCAGTCCATTTCTGGTTTTGAAATTTATAAGGGACTTTTCATTCGGTGAGGACTTTTATAGACCTTAATAAGGACTAGTTTGGATTTTCTTCATTATGCTGTAAGTTCCTCTGCATTTTCACTTATCACTTTAATAATTAAACTGTTTGTAAAGTTTTACAAACTTGCTGGTTTTGCTTCTTATCTGTTACTTAAGTTTTTGATCTGAGAGTTGTGACAGTCTCCGTATCGATCTCATTTCTGTTGTAAATAAATGAGTAAAATTCCTGGGAATTAATACCAGTGGTAGCTCTTGACAGTTTAGAGTAAATGAGGAATATGTCCTGAGAATTGATACCAGTGGTAGCACTCAATAGTTTTGTATGCTTGGCCATGGTGAAACATAATTTGTAGAGATGTTTGTACTTACCTCAGTGTATCTCCCTAATTATTTATAATGGCGTCAAATATGCATACTTGATGTATGTGCAGGGAAGTCAAGTACAGAAATATGTGTGTTAGAAAGGTATGAACTTAAATATTGGCCAATTTGCACGAGCAGCTGCCAATTTTCACCTTTATTTTTTACTCATGTTTTTGAAAAATGCTCAGGGTGAGTTTTTTGGTTGGATATTGGACTGTTGATGATCCACTTAACTCTATTTAAACAGTATTTCAGATGTATAAACTAGCTCAAATTTTGTTTAGTTCAAGTAATTTGTGGGTCTGAAGATCACAAGTACTAAGTATTTTCGTGTAAAGTATGGAGGTGGATTTTCATTCAAAGTATGGGGGTGGATTTTCATGCAAAGTATGGAGGTGGATTTGAGTGACAAGATGATAGTCACACAAGTATCAGAATTTTCATGCCTGTCTATTTACTGTTTCAGTTTCCCCATTCTTTGACAGTGTTGATGTATTGATGGTTACAGAATTTTCATGCCATCTATTTATTAATTCAGTTACTCCATTTGCTGACAACTTTTGAAATGTTAATGGTTACAGAATTTCATTCCAGTCTATCTACGGATTCAGTTGCAGCATTCTTGGACAAGTTAACATACTGCATCAGTTTCCCATTCACTGAAAGGTTTGACTTATTGGTGGTTAAAGAATTTTCATGCCTGTTTACTGTTTCAGTTTCCCATTTGCTGACAAGTTCAACATACTGATGGTTACAGAGTTTTATTTTGGTAGCATATGGCTCCAAAGGGGAGAGCATCCATCTCAGACCCCAACTAATGATGAAAATTGTTTAGTGATAGCCAAATCTTGTTACTATGACAACTATTATGTATTTATAGGTATCTGAATTATGGTGAGGAGGAGTGGAAGAAGCAGACACAAGAGAGTCTGACAAGCATAAATACTTATTCAGAGGAAGTCCGCAAGAATTTTGATGCCACACTCGAATGGTTACATGAACATGCCTGTTCAAGAAGCTATGGATTAGGTGAGACATAGAACCAGTATAATATGCATGTGCTGTAATGAGGGGAGTGGAGGGGTTTGAGTAGCACAGATTGACCAGAAAGCAGAGATAGACTGGTCTTTCTAATGTTCTTTTATAATCATTATAATTAACAAATTATTCATGTTTATACATGATTCCTTCCTTCTAGTAGGATGGAAGGTTCTAGAATTGAGAAAAGAACCTGTTCTAGTCTCATAGCTGCAACACAGTCTGGCATTCTTTTTACAATCCCTCTTTTTACTTCTACAGGTGTTATTTTGCTAGGCACTTTTGCCTTTGTTGTTTGTTTTCAATAAGATTTTGGCAATCCACTAATATATTTAATTCATTTCAGTGTTAGTTCCCATACTCATCACTACAGATTAATTTTAATATTTTTACTATTGTAGAGATTTTTTTTTAACATTAGATAGTACCATGTTGAGTAAAAGGCTGTTTACTATATGCCCTTCATATTACCAGAATGGTTGAGTAATTCATACCCATTTTTAGTTCTGGAATTTGTTTCTTTGTATAATTATTTCTTTTCTGCACAATTCTTTAGCAGGACATATACGATAATCATGTCTTGCTCATCTTGTACTATATGGACATTTGTCTCTTTTGTTGTTTCTGAACTTGTTAGGTGTGGGAGTGGTGGTAACATAAACTGTTGTAACCTTGTCGTAGTTCATTTCTGTTTTTAATCCAGTTGGAATAAGAGTAATTTACAATATTTATACTGTATATTAATACCGTTATGTATATTAATTCGCATTGCGTGTTGACTTTTCTCCATGAGTATATGTTATGAATATGTGTTACAACTCTGTGGTCATAAACTATTTTACAGAAAAGAGCAAAAACCAACAAGTTTTGCGAAATTCTAAAATAATTTATTTCCCTAGAATACAACGTGAAAATTTAAAAAGAATTTACAGTATTGTTAATTAAATTCCAAATAGCTCCATGGTTTTATTACAAGTAAAAAAACTGTGGATTCCAAATGAATTCCAGTGGTGTTCCGAATGAATTCCAATCTTGACTGTGCTGATGTGCAAGTAGCTTTTGAATGTGGTATTGTGCTAATAGTCTTGATGTATCAGAATGATATAATTCAAAATGTCCTTGAATGAATTCACAGTAATTTCCAAAATAGTAATTTAGTCCTAAAGTAAAATGGCTCTTTGTAATTCCAGTGAATAATTTCAATAAATCATCTCAAATATTAACTGAAACACAGCTTATATTTATTTTGCTAAGACTGATGTTAATATACAGAATTAGTAATTCTAAAGTAAACAACATTTATATCAAAAGGCAAGACTCAATAATAGAACCAGGATGAGGGTCACTTTCCCATCTAAAATTCGTTAACAACTTGCTTCTTGAACATTCTTAATTTCAAAAATAAAATAGACATTGATCTCAACATCTGTAAACATGTTCACCTCCAAGTAATAATGATCTTAAAATCTAAAAATCATTGACAAGAATTAGCTAAGTATTATGCTTTTTATTTTTTTTGCCAAAAAAAACCCAGTAAGGTAGGCCCAACTCCTACCCTCAGTTATGGACAAATGTCAACACAAATTAAATATACATAACAATCCTTGCTGTCTATCTTAAGTACTGTGGATGTGTACTTAAGTACTGTGGATCTAACACACTTCCATTCTCTAGAGGTCTGGCCATCAGTTAGGATCTTCATCTTTCCAATCTTGTAGGTATTTTGAACTTCATATACTAGTTTCTCACTCTCATTAGATCCAGAATGAATCTGTTGTGCATTATTATGACCTTGTTTAAAAAATGCCATTTAGGAACTGTTGAATGAGGCTTCTTCAAATCTCTCAATGACTCAGTTAATCTCTTGAATTCTTTAGCCTTGATGAGGAGGAGGAACAGAGGGTGGATTTAGAATTTAGTAGCAGAGGGAGGTCTTAGAATTCAGTAGCAGAGGGTGGTTGTAGAATTCAATAGCAGAGTGTGGTTTTAGAATTCAGAAGTAGAGGATGGTTTACAGTTCTGTAGCAATGGTGGTTTACATTCATTGGTGATTATGACTTTCTTTGGAGATCCGCTGTCCAAGCTGGGGAGGATCAAGATAGCCTCCTTGCCTAGTTAGGCTTTTCAGCTATTTCCTACTTATGAGAATTTGGCCCATGAAGTCAAAGAGATTGCTACTTCATGGGCTTACCAGAATCCTCATCCTGGGATGAGTTGGTGAGAGCCATCTTCAAGAGGCCTTGTACTACATTCTCCTGTGTTACTTTTAATCTTTGGCACACCATTAGGAAGGCAAAAATAATTTTAGTTGGGCTTAATTGTAATGGCACAACTCATGGCTCAATATCGTACCAATTTATGGTAATGATTGCTCCCTCTGTAAAGGTGGTGCATACGTTGTGGTAGTGAACACTCCTACTGTAAGGGTGGTGCATATGTTGTAATTAACATGCCCACTGTAAGGGTGGTGCATACATTGTTGTAGTAAACACTCCCACTGTAAGGGTGGTGCATACATTGTGGTAGTGAACACTCCTACTGTAAGGGTGGTGCATACATTGTGGTAATTAACACACCCACTGTAAGGGTGGTGCCTACATTGTCATAGTGAACACTCCCACTGTAAGGGTGGTGAATGTGTTGTGGTAGTGAACACTCCCACTGTAAAGGGTGGTGCATGTGTTGTGGTAGTGAACACTCCCACTGTAAGGGTGGTGCATATGTTGTGGCAGTGAACACTGCCACTGTAAGGGTGGTGCATATGTTGTGGTAGTGAACACTCATGGTAAGGGTGGTGCATACATTGTGGTAGTGAACACTTCCACTAAGGGTGGTGCATACATTGTGGTTGTGAACACTTCTACTGTAAGCGTGGTGCATACATTATGGTAGTGAACACTCTTACTGTAAGGGTGGTGCATACATTAGTGATTACTCCTACTGTGATGGGTGGTGCATATGTTATGGTACTGAAAACTCCTGTTGTAACAGTGGTACATTATGGTAGTGAACTCTCCTATTGTAAGAGTGGTGCATACATTATGGTAGTGAACACTCCTACTGTAAAGGTGGCACATATGTTTGGTAATGAACTCTCCTTCTGTAAGGTGGTACATCCATTGTGGTAGTGAACACTCCTACTGAAAAGGGTGGTGAATACATTATGGTAGTGAATACTCCTACTGTAGGATTGGTGCATAAGTTTAAGGCCAGTTCTTCTGAGGCCATCAGCCTCCCACCTAACTGACAAATTCAAAACATGAGGTTCATTAGTCAGGCCTGCAAACTAGGTCACTTGTTAGTGTCAGATTTGTATGCTTATCATAGTTCATGATGCGTATGGCATGAGTGATGTACATTTATATCACACACAGCCTGCCATAGCAAATGAGTTTGACACCCCTGCAGTATTGGATAGGTGATATTACTGCTATTAAAATGTACTATTTTTAATGAGGGTGTGATTGCAAGGATTCCCATCCTCAGATCCATGTAAAGAGGCAGGAAATGGCATGTGCATCAGTGATGTTGGTGTCAGACTGAGACCAGGTTCTTTTCTCAGTTCTAGAACCTTCAGTCAGGAATCGTATATGCATGAATAATCTGTAGCTTGGATATGGGACTTGGCATCCTGGAAGGTAAGCTATGCAATATTGGTTGGTAAGTAATAAATTATTAAAATTATTTCCAACCTGTCTTCCCATAAAAACATTTTCATGCCTTATAATTCTTGGAAATTGTTTTAAAAGAAATTTATTTATGCTTGATGTTTTTGGATGTAATAGTGTGGATAACACTGAAACCTGCACCCAGTCACTTAACAGTTGCATATATGGGAATTAGTTACTGTGAGTAATACTTTCTTAATAAAAATAACCATTTACAAAACAGATATTTAAGTCATGTGTTTTATATATGGTATATTATTATGTATGTATAAGTATTGGTAGGTAAGTATTGGTATGTAATTTAGATTAGTTTGCTCTTAGCCTTATGGAGTTTTCCATACCAGAGGACATGAACTGGGATTGGTTCATTGTTTCTGTTTATGACCAGATGTAGGTTTTAGTGATATCCACAATGGAAGTGTCGTGCAAAACTTTTCAAGATAACAATTTTAGAATTGGAAGGCATAAAAATTATTTTCTATTTTTTATTTGTCTGTTTTTGAACACTGAATAAAATATCTTTATATGTTTTTGGACAGAGCAGAAAGAAAATGTTGGCCAGCCAGAAACAAGCAAAAATGCTGTATAAACAAAAAATAAATGTGGGTCATAAAAACAGGCAAAAATGAACAGAAAGTAATTATGTTGGCCATCCAAAAACAGGCAAAAGTACTGCAACAGAAGTAATTATGTAGGCCATCCAAAAAACAGGCAAAAGTACTGCAAACAGAAATGAAGCTTACAGAGAGGTTCTTGTATTTTTTTGAATTGCAAAAATAACTGCATGCTTGCTTCACAAAATGTTATATTTTCTTTCATTTGTTTTTTCAGGTACAAAGCTTCCCTGGGACCCAAAGTACCTAATAGAGTCCCTGTCGGACTCTACAATCTACATGGCTTACTACACAGTGGCAAACTTTTTGCAGGGAGGGATCTTTGATGGGCATACTGTGGGACCAGCTGGCATCAGGTAATCTTTTATATTATTATTCACAAACAGGCTTACTGCAGGGAGGGGTGTTGGGTCAGCACACAGCTGGCATCAGGTAATCTTTGACAGGGCTATTCACACCTGACTAGCACACTTATTTCTGCACTACACTTGTACTCTAACTGACCTCATATCAAACTGATTGCTATATATTTTCTTGTGGTCAGTAAAACAGAACTATGAGGACTTTTATTAAGGGCTGTTCCATTTAAACATACATGGTACCCAGGGAAGGCAGTTTTAAAAGAAAATCTACCAGGGTACTTTTTGATTTCACAGAGTTCAGATGAAAATGATAAGAAAATTCTAAATTGCATCTATGGGTGAGTACCCCACATCAAAGTGCCTTCCCTGGGTCCCAGATATGTTTTTACTGGAATAGCCCTAATGGAGTTTGAGGCAAATTATCACTTAATCTTCATTGGAAGATGACTTTGGAATTTGTTTTGTTTTTTGCATGGCAGACCATCACAAGAGTATTTCCGAGATGTTACAATTCTTACAAAAATGTTATTTTTAATTATTATTCATTCCTGTTTGTAACTAATGGAACATAAATAATGAAACGTTTTCTTGTTAACCAAGCAATGCTTTCTTTCCACACATATTAGCCAAGGTTCAGAACTTTTTCAAATGCATCCAATGTACTGTGGAACCGTATGATTGCTATGGTAACCAAATAAATGTGATGCAACATTAAATTAGCACCTGACACTCCTACCTGTCAGGTTCTTTACCTGTTCCAGGTAGTCTGGTGGCTTACATCAGAATAAAGATATTGTCATTTAAGGAATTAAAACTAAAAATCATACCAACATCCTTTTTCCCTTTTGAGATTTACTTTTTTAGTTAAAGATTAGAAGAAACACAATTTATTTTTGTAGGGTAGAATTATTTCATACTTTCAGATTTTGATCTTGTTTACGCCTATTTCAAACAAAACTGCAATAGGAAACACAGATATTTTTTTCTTGGCCTTAATGTTTGCATGGTAGACCATCACATTACAACTCATAAAATTGGTATGGAAGAAATGGTCAAATTGGGAAACTTTTTGTACACTGTTGATTGACTAAAATTTACAGCAAAAAGATTCTTGAAGATTGCTTTAAGTCAGTAGCTATTTTTGGACTCTTTCGGTCCCTTGCTATAATAATTACAGTAATTTCTATCTGAAAGTTATTATAGTAAATGAGGTTTTATTATTAAAGCTTCAAATACAAAAAACCAGAAGGAAGAATACAATGAGGAAACAATGTTGAATTAAATCTTACAAATAAATTGGTTAGGTTTTATCCAAGTTGTATGTTATAATTTCCTTGTTGTCTCGGATAGATAAACTGGTTAGGTTTTACCAGGTTATAAGTTAGAAATGCCTGGACTTCCATTTAAACACAGAAGCTGATCCCTACTGGCTGTAGTGTGCATAATTGGTGTATGCATTAAAGTTTTCTATCTTTCTGATTAATGTTACTTCTAGAGAGCTCTGGATCAGATTGGATGATTTATGTTATCTGATACTGATCAGTTTTTCTTATTGGATTGGTTAGTGTTTAGACATTGGAGTGTCATTCCTTTAGTCTCAGCTACAAACATGCTGGGGGAGGGATTCAGGTCAAGTATTTACTGGAAGAGTTACACCTCTGCTTTGCACTGAAAAAAATACATATATTTGAGGCTCATTGAAAAGGATTGTCAACTTAAAAACAAAGTGAGTGCTGCCTTTACGAGCACTTACAGAAAACTTTGATACGGTAAATGGGTACCTTATGGCTCATTTTTATTATACGGGTAATTATTAATGGGTGAGTACCTGTTGACAGTCTTAACAGTAACGTCTTAACTTTGAAGTCTATTTGAGGTTTGTAAATATGCTTTCTGAATATTGTACACATTAACACAATTAAGGCCACTGTTGCCTTTTGGGCCTCACTCTTGAAGATAATTCACCGCTTTTTGTAGTTTTACAGATTTTGAAGTAGTTTTCTTGCTTCAATGTAGAAAGTGATCAGATGGTTAGGTTGTAGCAAACACATGGCTTGTCGGCATTCTGAAACCAGATTGTCCAGTTTCCCTTCTAATCACTGTGGTTGTGGAGGAGCTAGATAGAAGTTCTGATGCACATCGACAGAGACTCATTGGGCTCTCAGTGGATTTGGAATCTATCAGATTGGTTTCCCACTTAGGGTCGCCTTCACTTTTGATTTAATTTAAACTGAAAGAAGATGCTGCCTGATAGGATGTTGAGGCATTCCCTCCTATCTGCAGGGTGGTCTAATAACCCTGGTCCTTGACCAGTTTTGTAACTCATCAGAGGGGAAATGGTCTTGTTGATTCGTTTTTTTCAACTGATCAGGGACTAGGGGTGACTAGACCACTCCAGCAGATGGGATGGAACGCCTCCACATCCTATCAGACAGCACCTTCTTACCTAAGTTATTGTTCCAATTTCCTTGTTTTAGTATTTTGGAACTTTTAACATGTCTCTAAAAGAAATAATTTGATACACTGCCTTAAAGCAGATGTGGAAATCAGCATTCTAATTGGTGTGAGTTAGCCATGTCTTCAGTGAAGTGCACAAATCATTCTTTTGGCTGAAACTTCATTCTACTACTGTTGATGATGATGGAACTAAGACTGTATAATAGATATTATACACACATGAGAAGTAGGTCTTCGTAAACCCTGGTGTTGAATCACGTCTTCCAACCATCCTTCTTCCTGCCCATTTTAGATTTACCTGTCATAATTTATTAAGACCTGAATATAATCATCCAGATAGCCTACAACATTTTCAGATTCTCCACATCCATATTTTGAATACTGAAAATTTTTTTTTTACATATTTGTTTTGCATAATATTTAAAATTATGGCACATTTGAATTTCTTACTGCAGATCAAATGTCGAGTCAATTAGGCATTCCTTCTTTAACAGTCAGTGCTAAATTTGCATCTTTCATAAAACAGATCAGATCAGTGTTATTAAGATGCTTGAATTCCTTAATTGAAACTGTACTGCTTCTGCCTGAGACTGATCAGCAAGGGAAGTGACTAGTCAAAAACACAAAATCCTGTACATTCTATTTTTATTTAGTGGTCTAGATCTTAAAATGTATATTTTCTTGGCTGATTTCATGGTATTTTTTTGTAAATACGGGTTGGGACTGTTTTACACAAAAATTATGAAAAACTGAGTTTTTAGCATTGGCAACGGAGCCAAATGGGTCAACAAAAATCTCTGCAAAGCCTTAGTGAATGCATTGGATTTCTTTGCATTCGTCACTTGCTTTGAGGTCTAATATAACTTGAATGATTTAAAACTTTGGCATGGTTTATTGATGCACGCAACTGTCATGAAAATTGTTTGCCCTTTTTTTGTTTTTACACTATAAGATGGTTTGTAAATCTTCCTATTTGCTTTACCAAACTTTTCCATGGTGCAAAGTACCATAGAAGTTTTGTATCCCAGTATGACATTCATTGTCAGTCTTACACAGAGTATCATGGAAGTGTTCTAGCCTAGTATGACATTCAGTGACAGTCTTAAATGGAATATCTTGGAAGTGTTGTAACCCAGTATGGCATTCAGTGTCAGTCTTAAATGGAATATGATGGAAGTGTTGTATCCCAGTATGACATTCAGTGTCAGCCTTGTACAGAGTATCATGGAAGTGTTGTATCCCAGTATGACATTCAGTGTCAGCCTTGTACAGAGTATCATGGAAGTGTTGTATCCCAGTATGACATTCAGTGTCAGCCTTGTACAGAGTATCATGGAAGTGTTGTATCCCAGTATGACATTCAGTGTCAGCCTTGTACAGAGTATCATGGAAGTGTTGTATTCCAGTATGACATTCAGTGTCAGCCTTGTACAGAGTATCATGGAAGTGTTGTATCCCAGTATGACATTCAGTGTCAGCCTTGTACAGAGTATCATGGAAGTGTTGTATCCCAGTATGACATTCAGTGTCAGCCTTGTACAGAGTATCATGGAAGTGTTGTATCCCAGTATGACATTCAGTGTCAACCTTGTACAGAGTATCATGGAAGTGTTGTAATCCAGTATAATATTCAGTGTCAGTCTTAAATGGAATATCATGGAAGTGTTGTAACCCAGTATGACATTCCTTGTTTTAGCCAGAGTATCATGAAGTGTTGTAACCCAGTATGATATTCAGTGTCAGTCTTAAATGGAATATAATGGAAGTGTTGTAACCCAGTATAACATTCATTGTCAGTCTTAAATGAAGTATCATAGAAGTGTTATAACCCAGTATGACATTCATTGTCATCTTACACAGAGTATCTTGGAAGTGTTGTAACCAGTGATATGCAGTGTTAATCTTAAATGGAGTATCATGGAAGCGTTGTAACCCAATATTTCAGTGCCAGTTTTACACATTATCATGGAATTATTTTAACCCAATATGATACTCAGTGTTGGTCTTACACAGAATATAATGAAAGTGTTGTAACCCAGTATGACATTCAGTGTTGGTCCAGTAAAGAATCATGGAAGCTTTGTAACCCAATATGATATTTAGTGTTGGTCTTACACAGAATATAATGGAAGTGTTGTAACCCAGTATGACATTCAGTGTTGGTCTTACACAGAATATAATGGAAGTGTTGTAACCCAGTATGACATTTAGTGTTGGTCTTACACAGAATATAATGGAAGTGTTGTAACCCAGTATGACATTCAGTGTTGGTCCAGTAGAGTATCATGTAAGCTTTGTAACCCAATATGATATTTAGTGTTGGTCTTACACAGAATATAATGGAAGTTTTGTAACCCAGTATGACATTCAGTGTCAGTCTTACAGTCAATGGTATCATTCATCCATCTGTATAAAAACATAGTAAATAATGTACAGCTTTGTTTTCCAATGAGTCTGTGCTATTTGGAAATGGTTCGCTTTAGATAATATGTAATTGTCATTTGTAGACCAGAGCAGCTGACCAATGAAGTGTGGGACTACATTTTCTTCAAGTCTGCTCCCTACCCCAGCACAGATATTCCCCAGAAAACCCTGGACAAACTGAAGCAAGAGTTTGAATACTGGTACCCAGTAGATCTGCGGGCATCTGGCAAAGATCTAATTCCCAATCATCTGACATACTTCATCTACAACCATTGTGCCATCTGGCCTGACCAGAAGTAAGTCATGAGAAACTCAGCCATTATTATGTTATGGCCTGACCAGAAGTAAGTAGTCAAAACCTCAGCCATTATTATATTATGGCCTGACCAGAAGTAAGAAGTTGAAACCTCAGCTATTATTACATTATGGCCTGGCCAGAAGTAAGTAGTCAAAACCTCAGCTATTATTACATTATGGCCTGACCAGAAGGAAGTAGTCAAAACCTCAGCCATTATTATATTATGGTCTGACCAGGAGTAAGTAATCAAAACATCAGCCAGTATTACATTATGGCCTGACCAGGAGAAAGTAGTCAAAATATCAGCCATTATTAAACAGATTTCAGTTTGAATTTAGTTATTTTATTGAGAAGACCATTATAGCTTTTCCCTCATAAGTTTTAGTAGAAAGGTCTTTTATAAATTGTCACTTTTATAAATTGTCACTTTAATAAATTCTCACTTTTATAAATTGTCACTTTTATAAATTGTCACTTTTATAAAATGTCACTTTATAAATTCTCACTTTTATAAGATTTAATAGAGAAGAGTTTTACAGATGTTCACTGTTGTAAGTTTTAATAGAGAAAACTGTTGTAACTTTCATTATTATATATTCTAATAGAGGATATTATTATAACTTTTCATTATTATAAATTTTAATATATATTTATTATTAGTTCTGTGAATAAATTCGGAATAACTTTGTCAGTTGTAGAAATGATATTTATTTAAAAATTTTTAAAGACAATTGATTCTTGAGTTATGCTGTGACTAAAGTATTAACATAAGAAATGAAACCAGTTATGATGCATTAGGAGTATATCCACTATCTCATAAAATCCAGCCATCCCAAGATAAAAAAGATTTAACTGCCATTTTGATTTGGTTTAGCAACTATGGTTTCTAAAAGGTTGACTGTTTGATTAAAAAGGAGGTCAGACAGAGTTGTCTCTCCTTCAGTATAGGGATTGGAGCTATAAACCCTAATTTGTCAGTTACAACTTCCACCTGAGTAAAGACCTTACAGATTATGCTTTTTCTTGTGGCTGTACTGCGATTCGAGAAAATTTTTGGAGTTATCTTACTTGCAGAGAACCTGCTTTTATACTTTTTGCTCACTCCACTTTCATTTTTAGTGAATATTCATACCTTCATTTGTTAACTTTGTTACACAATGATTCAGTCAGCATCATCTTAATTGTTAGCATGGTGGTCATTATTACTTAAAAGTCTGTTCAGTACTTGACCTTTTCTTTTTGCTAACCTTGCCAATAATTAACCCTTTCTTCATACCTTTGTGCCTGGACAGTTAGAATTTTTCTTTCACACCCACCCTAAGGTGGTGGTTATTGTGTCCATCAGTCTATATGTTGCTAATTTCATTTCTACCTAATAATTTGAATTGTCCACCATCTACAGTTACCAAATTTTATGGATGGCCTACACTTGGGGTAAGGAAGAAAAACATCGAATTTGGGGTTAAAAGGTCAGAGGTCAAGGTCCTAGTGCTGGAAGAAAGAAAAATGGTTAAAACACAGTAATTTGAGTTATCTACCATCTATGGTTACCAAAACTTTGATAATGACTTGCACTTAGAGTCAGGAAGAACCGTATCTATTATTGGGGTCAAAAGATCGTCACTGACTAACACAGGACAAAGGGTTTCTGCACAATAACTCAAGCTGCCCACCATCAGCAGTTACCAAACTTTGTGGATGGCTTGCACTTGGGTAAGAAAGAACCTTATTAATTTCAGTCGAAAAGGCTAAGGTGACAGAAAGAATTAAAATGGTTTCAGCACAATAACATTAGTATGTGGATGTCTTGACTTGGGGGAGGATAAAAGTTCAAGGGCACTCTTGACTGAAAAAAACCCAAAATGTTTTCTGCTCAGTACCATTAGTTCTACATAACAGACGTGGATCATTGATATCGAGTTCAAATGGCCAAAAGTCCAAGTCACAGACAGAAAGAAGAAAAATGGCTTGTGCACAAAAATTTAAGTTCTCAAGGTAGAGGACTATTTTATATGGAGTTTGCCTATAATTTACAGTAATTTTATTAATTTTCATGAAGTGTATGTTAGCAACACAATTACGAGTTTTTGTTTTATTAATTTTCATGAACTGTGTGTTAGCTTCCCCCACTACAGGTAGTTTTATTAATTTTCATAACTGTATGTTAGCAACACATTACATGTAGTTTTATGGAACACTTTACTAATTTTTACCCATATGTGCAGATGCATTTGCTTTGCTCACTTGAATCATCGATGACAGACATTTAATGATTCTCTAGATATCATCAATGACAGGTCTTTAATGATTCTCTAGATAGCATCGATGACAGACATTTAATGATTCTCTAGATGTCATCGATGACAGGCGTTTAATGATTCTGTAGATATCATCGATGACAGACATTTAATGATTCTCTAGATGTCATCGATGACAGGCGTTTAATGATTCTGTAGATATCATCGATGACAGACATTTAATGATTCTCTAGATATCATCGATTGACAGGTGTTTAATGATTCTGTAGATATCATCGATGACAGACATTTAATGATTCTCTAGATATCATCAGTAACAGGTCTTTAATAATTCTCCAGATGATTTTTTATTCTGGTTGGAGAACATTAAGCTTTCAGAGACTTGACCAAGAGGCAGAAACATTCGAAAATAAAATTGGCATCGTTTTCAACTTTCTTCACATTATCATTGGGCTTGCTGAATAGATTGCCCATCAATCTTCCATCTGTTGTATATAATTGTAGCACATATATCATATATTACACCCTGTATAATAAGTGCAGGTGGAGTGGCCATCCTGTTCGATGTAGAAACATTAGAAATCACTATACTTAACCCTCAGTACCTGTCACATGAGGTCAGAATTTAGTAGACTTGTTTGCAGTGAGGTAGAAATGCCAAGCTCCTGACCTTCACTGATCCTATATCCTTGATTTCTGACCAGTCCTGATTTCTCCCTGAAGTAGTAAACCATGGATTATTGACCATCTGAATTCAGCATTAAGGATTTCCATGAAGATCATTCCTATTTCTTGCATGCTTATCAATCTGAACCAGCTTTGGCTGTTACCATTTGAATGACTTGTATTAGTCAGGCCCTCAGAAGGAAACTCATTTGAGATTAACTCATTCAGCACCAGCATTGAAACTGCTGCTATGCCCCAGCATCACAAAGCTGTGTTTAGCTGCTTGGGGCCCAGAGAGTTTTCAACTATTTAGAAAATTTTGTAAACATCATGTACATGCATTCATTCTTACCTTAATTTCTCTTGTTATATCCAATAAAAATCCATGAAATATTCACCAGTTGTTCTAGATACATTCATCTACACAGTCATGTATTTTTTGTTATTTGTCCAAGTCTTTCACAGGTTATTTAGATACTATTTACAAAAATATATCCATCATTTTTAGATTGACAATTCAGTCTTAGAAACTCAATCTCCATGTCTAAATCTCATAAAATATCCCACTGCTGAACATATCTTTCCTCAGCTTGCTCAATATTTTCAAAATGAAACCTGAGAAACTCTTTCTTTCGCTCTCACAATCATCAAATATCAAGCAAAACTCTTCTTTTGTTTACTATTTTCATTAATGAAACGTTTAGTAAAAGTGCTTTTGATTCATAACCGTGGCTTATGAATAGTTCAGATTTACACAGAAGGAAAGTAAACTTGTTTCAGATTGGTTTGAAGTCATCAGATTCTTGTAAAAACCCATTCTGTAGCCAGTCAAAAATGTTTTTACTACCACATATTCATCACGACTGTAGACAGGATTGTTCCATTGAATGCAATAAACAAACGACAAGTATAGGTGAGATTGGAGCCAATTGAATTAAGTTGTTGACAGGATCACTCAGTCAGAAATGCCCAACATTCTGAAAGTATGTGAAGGCAAGGGGAGAGCTTCCCCTAGTGGTATGAGCAAAATGTCCTTCAAAGTCTTGGTACCACAGATAACAGACTTCCTCATTTGGCTATTGTAAGAGAAAGCTATCCTCCATTACCAGAAGAGAATACCATTCCACAACATGAGATATCCATTAACATTGTGAAAGAGAGGACATGAGCCAAGAAAAAGCCTTTCCAACCTCCTGGTCTTTGTTTCCTCTGGACCAAAAATTTTCGTCCTCTTTCCAAAAGGAGGTGACATGGGTTTTTGATGTGGTTAAACAAAGCACCATTTGAATCCCTGTCCAGAACTTCAATTACACATGTCACATATAAAACCTGGTTTCTAGTTTCCATGGCTGCAGCAGGCAGAACAAGTCAGCTGCATGCCTTATTGGTCGACCCAAACCATCTGTTACTCCATTGGGATAGTTCAGTTTCTCTCATAATGGCTCCTGCTTTTGTTGCCTCTAACAGGCACCTGCTGATGGGCAAACTGTGTCTAAAATTTGCTTTATTCTTGGGACCCTTTGTACAGGCGGCATCATTGTTAGGGCATTGTACCTAAAGCACACTAAGCTAATTGGAAGATAGCTTGATTATTCCTGCCTCAAGTAATGAGTGACAACATTTTATCTGAGGCTTAGTTGCCCTGTATGCATTAAGTTATGCCATCTGTATGAGGAACTAACCCAGGATCAGATAGGAGTAATATGGATTTTGGCTGAGTCTTAGTTGCCCTGTATGCATTAAGTTATGCCATCTGTATGAGGAACTAACCCAGGCTCAGATAGGAGTAATATGGATTTTGGCTCACAAGATTAGGCCACTTGCCAAAAGTGAACCTGGTAGAGGTTGAAGTTCATCCATTCCAAAGGGCAATAATGATACGCCTGCAGGATGACACTGGTAGAAGTTGAAGTTCAGCTGTTCCATAGGGCAGGGATGATACCCCAGCAGAATGATATTGGTAGAGGTTGAAGTACATCTATTCCAAAGGGCAATAATGTGACTTTGCATGATGACATTGGTAGAGGTTAAGTTCATCCATTTCATGGGGCAATAATGAAACCCTTGCAGAATGACAGTGGTAGAGATAGAATCCTCGAGCATTTTTCCTCCTTCTCTTGCTTATTCTCCTAATGTTAATGTGATCAGGTAATGTATTTGACAGAGAAAGGAAAATTTTCAGTAAATTATCTTTCTCTGGAAATGCTAACCCAATCTGATTGCTGTGATTCCCTCCCCACCTTTTCCTGCAAATGCAAGCACCCTGTTAACAATAGCACTCTAAGTTTAAACTGTTAAAATCCAGGATACAGGTTGCCACCTGGTTGGAATACAAGAAGGTACTCTGAAAAAGTTACTTCTCTTTGTATCACATCGAGACAGAAAGATTTTTTTTCTTTCTCGGAGGGCTGGTTTCTTGAGGTAGCAGAAAGTAATTCATAATGTTATTGTAATTTAGTAAATACTTTGGAGAAACATAAATTACTACAGAATTTCCTTTTGCCTTGGTTAGTGGTTTTGTATAACATAAAAATATTATTTTAAAGTTTACCTTTGCTTTTTTATAATAATTTTAGGGGAAAATGGCCTAAAAATATCCGTGCCAATGGACATCTGCTGTTGAATTCTGAAAAGGTTGGTAACTCAATCACAATTATAAATCCTAATATTTTATATTGCTTGAAAGACATACATTGGCAGTCATAAATTTTTATTGCTTGATAACACAAGTACATAAGATAGTCATGTATGTAAGACAGATGTGGACAATAATAAATTCAAGACATGAAAATACAAGTATGTATGACAGACTTGGACAATCTAAAGTTAAAAAATTAAATATCTCCAGTAATTCCATGATGTTACAGAATCAGGATACTTGAGAAAAGTCCATATTTCAAGAACATTTCTATCTGTTGATAATTTAGTTTTAAAGCTTCCTGCAGTTGATATGCTGTGGCATGACCCCTACTCTTCAATCCTTGATCAATGTCACAGCATGCCCACTACTCTGCAGTCTAATATCCTTGATGAATGCCATGGCATGCCCACTACTCTTCAGTCTAATATCTTTGATGAATGCCATGGCATGCCCACTACTCTTCAGTCCTTTGATGAATACCATGGCATGCCCACTACTCTTCAATCTAATATCCTTGATCATTGCCATGGTATGACCCCTACTCTTCAATCCTTAATGTCATGGCATGCCCACTACTCTTGAATCTAAGATCCTTGATTAATGTAGTGGCATGCCCACTACTCTTCAGTCTAATATCCTTGATGAATGCCATGGCATGCCCACTACTCTTCAATCTTAGATCCTTTATTAATTTCTTGGCATGCCCACTACTCTTCAGTCTAATATCCTTGATGAATGTCATGGCATGCCTACTGCGCTTCAGTCTAATATCCTTGATTAATGCCATGGCATGACCCCTACTCTTTAATCTAATATCCTTGATGAATGCCATGGCATGACCCCTACTCTTCAGTCTAATATCTTTGATCAATGCCATGGCATGACCCCTACTCTTCAGTCTAATATCTTTGTTGAATGCCATGACATGCCCACTACTCTTCAATCCTTGATGAATGCCTTGGCATGCCCACTACTCTTCAATCCTTGATGAATGCCATGGCATGCCCACAACTCTTCTATTTTTGATGAATGCCATGGCATGACCTATACTCTTCAATCCTTGATTAATGCCATGGCATGCACTTGAATCAATCCTTGATGAATGCCATGGCATGCCCACTGTTCAGTCTTCATGCTCGTGGTTGGTGGTTCATTCTGGGGTTTTCCCGGGTTCTTTCTCCACCACTAATACTGGCTGCCATGTATAGCCTGTCTTGTGCTGAAAAATTGTGTTAAACCTGACAACAACAACAACAGTAATCTTGATGAATGCCATGGCATGCCCACTACTCTTCAATCCTTGATGAATGTCATGGCATGCACACTACTATTCAATTAATGATGAATGCCATGGTATGCCCACTTCACTTCAATCCTTGATTAATGTCATGGTATGCCCACTACTCTTCAATCCTTGATGAATGCCATGGCATGCCCACAACTCTTCAATCCTTGATGAATGCCATGGCATGACCTATACTCTTCCATCCTTGATTAATGCCATGGCATGCCCATGAATCAATCCTTGATGAATGCAATGGCATGCCCACTGTTCAATCTTGATGAATGCCATGACATGCCCACTACTCTTCAATCCTTGATGAATGCCTTGGCATGCCCACTGCTCTTCAGTCCTTGATGAATGCCATGGCATGCCCACAATTCTTCAATCCTTGATGAATGCCATGGCATGCCCACTACTCTTCAATCCTTGATGAATGCCATGGCATGCCCACAACTCTTCAATCCTTGATGAATGCCATGGCATGATCTATATTCTTCCATCCTTGATGAATGCAATGGCATGCCCACTGTTCAATCTTGATGAATGCCATGGCATGCCCACAATTTAGTCCTTGATGAATACCATGACATGCCCACAATTCTTCAATCCTTGATGAATGCCATGACATGACCTATACTCTTCCAGCCTTGATTAATGCCATGGCTTGTCCACGAATCAATCCATGATGAATGCCATGGCATGCCCATTGTTCAGTCTTGATGAATGCCATGGCATGCCCACTACTCTTCAATTGTTGATGCATGTCACGGCATGCCCACTATTCAGTTCATGATGAATGCCATGGCATGCCCACTACTATTCAATCCTTGATGATTGATATGGCATGCCCACTACTCTTAAATCCTTGATGAATGCCATGGCATGCCCACTTCTCTTCAATTCTTGTTTAATGTCATGGCATGCCCTATACTCTTCAGTCCTTGTTTAATATCATGGCATGACATGTACTGTTCAATCTAAGATCCCTTGATTAATGCCATGGCATGCCCACTACTCTTCAATCCTTCATGAAAGCCATGTCATGCCCTTTACTCTTCCATCCTTGATTGTTGTGGCAAGCCCTATACTCTTCAATCTAAGATCCTTGATTGATGTTTTGGCATGTCTGCTACTCTTCAGTCCTTGATTAATAATGCTTATAAGTTTGCATATTTTCTTGTCTGTAATGAAATGTAATTATTAGTTCAAGTCAATGTACTGATGATGATGCAGGTAATATAATTTTATTATTAGTCCAAATCTGTATATTGATGATGCAAGTAATGTTATTATTAGTCTACATCTGTGTATTGATGATGCAGGTAATGTTATTATTAGTCTACATCTGTGTATTGATGATGCAAGTAATGTTATTATTAGTCAGTCTGTGTATTGATGATGCAGGTAATGTTATTATTAGTCAGTCTGTGTATTGATGATGCAGGTAATGTTATTATTAGTCAGTCTGTGTATTGATGATGCAGGTAATGTTATTATTAGTCAGTCTGTGTATTGATGATGCAAGTAATGTTATTATTAGTCAGTCTGTGTATTGATGATGCAGGTAATGTTATTATTAGTCAGTCTGTGTATTGATGATGCAGGTAATGTTATTATTAGTCAGTCTGTGTATTGATGATGCAGGTGATGTTATTATTAGTCCACATCTGTGTATTGATGATGTAAGTAATGTTATTATTAGTCTACATCTATGTATTGATGATGCAGGTAATGTTATTATTAGTCAGTCTGTGTATTGATGATGCAGGTAATGTTATTATTAGTCCACATCTGTGTATTGATGATGCAAGTAATGTTATTATTAGTCTACATCTGTGTATTGATGATGCAAGTAATGTTATTATTAGTCAGTCTGTGTATTGATGATGCAGGTAATGTTATTATTAGTCCACATCTGTATTGATGATGTGGATAATGTTATTATTAGTCCACATCTGTGTATTGATGATGCAAGTAATGTTATTATTAGTCCACATCTGTGTATTGATGATGTAAGTAATGTTATTATTAGTCTACATCTGTGTATTGATGATGCAAGTAATGTTATTATTAGTCAGTCTGTGTATTGATGATGCAGGTAATGTTATTATTAGTCCACATCTGTGTATTGATGATGCAGGTAATGTTATTATTAGTCAATCTGTGTATTGATGATGCAAGCAATATTATGAAAATCCTGCTGTTAATATACTCAAAATAGAAAAGTCTTTTAACTTTTTTTGCAGATGTCCAAGTCAACTGGAAATTTTCTGACCTTGTCACAAGCTGTGAGCAAGTTCTCTGCTGATGGTAAGTAAAAAAAAATGCCATGTGTATTCATGTAAGTGTACATGTACAAAGTAACATAGAATGAAACATCATGTACAGAGATAATTGTATGTGTACAGGAGTAACAAAGAGTGAAACATCATGTACTGAGATAAGTCTATGTACAGAAGTGACAGAGTAAAATATGTACTGAAATAAATGTGTACAGAAGTAACAAAGAGTCAAACATCATGTACTGAGAGAAGTGTGTACAGAAGTAACAAAGAGTCAAACATCATATACTGAGATATGTGTGTACAGAAGTAACAGAGTAAAACATGTACTGAGATAAGTGTATGTGTACAGAAGTAACAGATTGAAACATAAGTTACTGATACAAGTGTATGTGTACAGAAGTAACATAGAGGAAAACATCATGTATTTTAAGTGTACATGTACATAAGTAACATAGTATAAAACATAAGTTACTGATACAAGTGTGTGTGTACAGATGTAACAGAGTAAAACATGTATTTTGAGTGTACATGCATGCATACATACATACATACATACATAAATACATGCATGCATGCATGCAGAGGTACATACATACATACATACATACATACATACATACATGCATGCATGCAGAGGTAAACATGTATGCATACAAGTGTACCTGTTCAGAAGTAATGGAGGGGAAGTAATGTATAAGAGTTATTCATGTTTGTTAGTATCAATCCATCCAGGACGTGTTCTTCATCAGTTGTTGGCCTTCCTGTGGGTGCCAGACCACTTTTTTTTATCATTCTAGGATAGAGTTATTCCCCCATAACAATAGGATTATCCAAGTAGTTTCAGAGGGATTTCATTCAGCAAGCCTCGCTTTCGTTGTCCGCCTTAATGCTGGTAGTCCAAGCTAACCCATGAAGGCAGACATTCTGAAGGAGATAGAACATATGCTTTTAAAATGGGAGATTGAGCTAATCACAAAACTGGACTCCCTGGGCTTGTATTTAGGAGGTAGTCACAAAACTGGACTCCCTCTACTTCTATTATGCAGGTAGTCACAAAACTCAACTCCCTGTATTATAGAGGTAGTCACAAAACTGAATTCCATGGGCTTCTGTTATGGAGGTAGTCACAAAACTGGACTCACTGGGCTTCTACTATGGATGGAGTCATAAAACTGGACTCCCTGGGGCTTCTGTTATGGAGGTAGTCACAAAACTGGACTCACTGGGCTTCTACTATGGAGGGAGTCATAAAACTGGACTCCCTGGGCTTCTATTCCAGACTGATTTTGGTGATGTAACAAAATTTATTATAAAATTCTCGTCTCTTTTGTGTTGTTTGTACAGACCATATGTACTCATTTATATCTTGGGCCCAGGTGCAATCCCTGATCTGCTAGTGGATCATGGTCTGTGTTGTTTGTTCTGCTGATTAATAACACTCTGCCTACACCAAGATCTGTGTGTGCATTATGCGTTGGGAAATCTGGGTCTGTACAGTTGGCTGTTGGATTCAACTTGTATGTGAGTTTATACAGTACATGACATTGAAGGCCTATAGCTTGTATGTGAGTTTACAGTACATGACATTGAAGGCCTATTTGTGAGTTTATACAGTACATGACATTGAAGGCCTATTTGTATGTGAATTTACAGTACATGACATTGAAGGCCTATTTGTGAGTTTATACAGTACATGACATTGAAGGCCTATTTGTATGTGAGTTTATACAGTACATGACATTGAAGGCCTATTTGTATGTGAGTTTATACAGTACATGACATTGAAGGCCTATAGCTTGTATGTGAGTTTATACAGTACATGACATTGGAGGCCTATTTGTATGTGAGTTTACAGTACATGACACTGAAGGCCTATTTGTATGTGAGTTTATACAGTACATGACATTGAAGGCCTATTTGTATGTGAGTTTATACAGTACATGACATTGAAGGCCTATTTGTATATGTGTTTATACAGTACATGACATTGAAGGCCTATAGCTTGTATGTGAGTTTAAACAGTACATGACATTGAAGGCCTATAGCTTGTATGTGAGTTTATACAGTACATGACATTGAAGGCCTATAGCTTGTATGTGAGTTTATACAGTACATGACATTGAAGGCCTATAGCTTGTATGTGAGTTTATACAGTACATGGCATTGAAGGCCTATAGCTTGTATGTGAGCTTATACAGTACATGACATTGAAGGCCTATAGCTTGTATGTGAGTTTATACAGTACATGGCATTGAAGGCCTATAGCTTGTATGTGAGCTTATACAGTACATGACATTGAAGGCCTATGATTGATATTTGTGTTTTGTTTGTCAGGTATGCGTCTGGCCCTGGCTGATGCTGGCGATGGGATTGAAGATGCTAACTTTGTGGAGAAAATGGCTGATGCGGGACTGCTGAGGCTGTACACATACCTTGAGTGGGTGCGGGAAATGATTGGGGTTAAGGACACTCTGCGGGCTGGTCCACCAGCTCAGTACACCTTCAATGACAGGGTCTTTGACAGGTAAATTCTCATGTAAATATCTGGTGAAACAATCACTATCAGGCACAAAATTTTAGGACCTAAATGTTTTAAACATTTACCAAGGTCACAAAAGAAATAAAAATAAATAAGCTTTTTATCAACAAAGAACTCATGAAATTAATATCTTAAACAAGTCACTTTTTTCATGAACTTTGAATAAAGTTATAATATGCTATTTTCCAGAAAATAAATAATTTTTCTAGTGATTGATAGCTCCTGAAAATCTTGATTTGTTTATACAAGTGAAACATAGTATTTTTTTCAAATGTATTGATGTCCATTTTGGAGCAAAGTGACCACTTCTGCATCAGTATTGGTTGGAAGGTGTGGGAAAATAGGGAGGGGTATAGTCTTGTCAGAATATACAATTTCCAAAACATTCGCTTTTTAAAAGACCTGATTACCTTAACCTTGAAGTCAGATAATATTCATTGAACTGTATAAAATTATTTAAATATTAATTCATAGGAAATATTCAATGAACTGTGTAAAATTATTTAAATATAAATTCATAGGAAATATTCATTGAACTGTGAAAAATTATTTAAATATAAAGTCATAGGAAATATTCATTGAACTGTGTAAAATTATTTTAAATATTAATTCATAGGAAATATTCATTGAACTGTGTAAAATTATTTAAATATAAATTCATAGGAAATATTCATTGAACTGTGTAAAATTATTTAAAGATAAATTCATAGGAAATATTCATTGAACTGTGTAAAATTATTTAAATATTCTTCAGTTTGATTTAACAAATTGTTTTTTATGACTTGGCTTTTGCACAAGACAGTAACCTAAAAATATTGGTTACTTTTGAGGTACCAGTCCTCTTTTCTATAATGGGGGGATGGAATATTACATAAAGTTGTTTCCCTTTAGGAGCAGTTAGCCTATAGACTGCCACAGAGTAAATAATTTACATGCAGTTAGGCCATAAATGCATTCAGTGTCTTTACATACCAATTTTAATCTGAAATTTTGGTGTAAATTTAAACATAATTACAGACATAAATGCTCATTAAACAGACACAAAAGTTAATAAAGAAAGGATGAAAATGTTATGTTTAAATTGTTTGTTATATAGCTATATGTCTAAATGTACAGAAGAATAAGACACGAGCATTCATTGACCAATGAAGGCAATGAAAGCATCAGATTGGGATAAGATGAATTAAGTTTTTAGCTTTATCAGCATATTTGGACAAAACAACCTTATTAGCTCTCTAGCTAGGACCTGGCTTGGACATTATTTTGATAAAACAACCTTACTAGCTCTTTAGCTAGGACCCAGCTTGGATATTATTTTGGTAAAACAGCCTTATTAGCTCTCTAGCTAGGACCCAGCTTGGACATTATTTTCGTAAAACAACCTTATTAGCTGTCTAGCTAGGACCCGGCTTGGACATCATTTAAGTATATTACATTGGACATTTATCCCAAGATTCCAGACAAGTTGGTCAGTTTTTTTGGATGTAAATTGAGCTGTAGTTTTTCCTAGGTCATTGTGCTCTTCAGTTTTGCATATTTTTTTTTTTACTTTGGCTTTGGTTGGCACAAAATAGTCACTAATATTCTGGCTGACATAATACAAGGTCACCAGACACTGGCTGACAAAACACTAGCACAAGGTCACCATATACTTGTTTACTTTACAAGAAAAAAATTCAAACAGTTTAATGGGATGCATTAATATTCCCATATAATATCAGATTCTGTGTTAGAATGAGGTACTTTATATTAAGGGAAGACTGTATTTGCATTTGCAGTGAGATCAACATAAGTATTCAGGAAACACAGAAGCACTATGAGGAGATGAAGTACAAGGAAGCCTTAAGGACTGGGTTCTTTGAATTTCAGGTGAGAGAAAAAATTATTATTTATTCTTGTGTCCTAAATCCATTTTGTATATTTTATATTACATGCGTGTAATATCACATCATAAGTCACAGATGGTAAATGGTATTTTCCAAGGCATCCAAATCAAATCACTTGATGCTTTGAGATTGTTTGGAACAAAAATATTCAAATTTTTCAGTAAATATGAATAATAAATGGAATCGTACAGTTTTAGCAGTTTCAGGTTCATTATTCTTGTGGAATTGTTTCAGCATTTTTGTTTTCAAGGCTTGCGAAATATAAAAGTTATTGAAGTGATTGTTTAAATTCTTACTGAAATGAAAACTTGTACAAGATTCTCAATTTGTGGCAATGAACCTGAGTTGATGGTGGCCTCAGATTCCATTCTTCTCAGAATGAGACAAATTATTTATTCCTTGCAAATTTGCAAAATCATTAAAAGTTATTTTCTGTTCTTTTTTTTTTTTTTTACATTTCATCTGTTGCTAATATTTAGTCAATCAGTTTGACACAACTTGCACCAATATAGTAAATTGCTTCTAATTTTGGCTTGGTACACCCATGTTCTTTTTCTTCTGGAGAGTTGAAGGATTATGGCATATGGTCCAGATGCAGCCAATACATACTTTTTCCTGTATCCAGAGTTGTTCTCATCTCTGTAAACCATTGATATGGGTACCATGGTTCTGTATATCATTCATATGGGTACCATGGTTGTGTGTACCATTCATATGTGTACCATGGTTCTGTGTACCATTCATATTAATACCATGGTTCTGTGTACCATTCATGTGGGTACCATGGTTCTGTAAACCATTCATATGGGTACCATGGTTCTGTATATCATTCATATAGGTACCATGGTTCTGTAAACCATTCATATGGGTACCATGGTTCTGTAAACCATTCATATGGGTACATGGTTCTGTAAACCATTCATATAAGTACCATGGTTCTGTAAACCATTCATATGGGTACCATGGTTCTGTAAATCATTCATATAGGTACCATGGTTCTGTAAACCATTCAAATGGGTACCATGGTTCTGTAAACCATTCATATGGGTACATGGTTCAATATGGAAAAACCAAGACTTTACAGTTAATTGAGGTCTGCCGAATGCATACCTACATGTTCCAATTTATAAGTCCTCCAGGGAATTCCTATGGTTTACTTTTAGGGATATAGTATACCAGTTCAGGGCACTCCCTTCTGGTCTCAACATGAGTCCCTGGGTCTTCACAAGAATTACAAAGTAGTTCTCACTTCACAGCTATTTCCACAACCATGAGATCTAATGACCTGGATGATATACTACAAAATTCTCTTGTTTCTCTCATTTCATTCCTTGTCAGCATGGGCAAATCCAATATCTTCATATTTCAACATTTTACCAACTGGGGTATAAAGTTCAGAAATGCATCTGAGCAGAACTTGTGTCCCTCAGGAACAAGCTTTGAAAATCATTCAATGGGATCTTCTGTTCATGGAAAGAATCACAACTTAGCCCAAGAATTCCATTCCTATTGAGTCTCGTCAATGCAGCAGCAGATCTCATTGTTCTGGGATGCCTGTTCTCAAGACTATTACAGTGACTGCTGTCCAAATGACAACCAAAGCTTTACCCATTGGAACAAACAGTCCTAGTTTCTGGTTATGTGATGCCACACAGTAGCTAATATGACCTCACTTGACATACAGCGTGTGTTCTCTTGCAGGACCAGTCTCGGGAATTAAACTTATATTGATGCAAGCACAACAGAATGGTCTGCCCACCTCCTGTAATTGTTTCAAGCATCCCACTCAGGTTTGACAGTTGTACCTCAGTGTCCTATATCATGTCAAAAACATTTCATTGGCGATAGGAAACACTTTATGGAAAAGGTTTTGTCATTCTATTCAACAACTCTAATGTTGTGAATAATCTCAGAAGGGGAGGGGGAAGAGGTCATGACCAAATCCCCAGACCTCTGCCACCTGGTTTGAGATTTTCTATGGTGATGTCATCAACAACAAATTCATGTTGAAGTCCATCACATCCTTGTCAGACTAAATGTATTAGTGCGTATGTTTTCCTGAAGAAATCTTCTAATGCAAATAAATGATAATTCAGATATGTATCAGCTTGATAAAATGCAAAATTCTGAAACTTTATCTATCCAGTCCTGGATTCATTGGTTGAGGCAGTTGACACTTTTTCCATACATTGAAACAGTTTAGCTGCCTTTAGTTATCCTCCAGTTCCTTGGATTCTGAAAGGTCCTGCAGAGCGAGGGGTTGGAATGCCATCTTCTCGTAATTGCTTCCCTCAGGTGGGAATAAAAATCATATTTGAGTTACTTAATCAGGAAGTGACAATTGCAAGGAAAATCATGCCCTTTCCTCACCAGTTCAGGCTTTCTTGACTGCATGAGTATCGTCTGAACCCAAATCTGTTTAACCTGCACATCTGGATCATTTCCAGTAAACCCTCACAGGCAAACGATTCTCCCAACAATTGTTGAAGAGAATTATTCCAGCGAGGAGACCCTCAACTTTGAGAGAGAATATGGGGAAGTGAAGAATTGTCCCAGTTAATGCAAGCGAGGGTACATTCCTCAGCTTAAGGCATCATTACCCCAAATAGCTAACATTCTTCTATGGCTTTTCAAGGTGAAAAGTTAGCACTCATCATTATAAAAGTATTCCTTTCCACAATCTTAGGCACATTGCATTACCATGGAAGGAAAGATATAGGACAAAGCAAATACTGGCAAACCTTTTTCTGTCCTGACTGAAAGCATGAAATGGAATCTAGCATGGGTACTGACTTGGTTGGAAAATGCACCATTTGAACTGCTGTCCAGAGCATCATTGCATTAACTCTCATGTAAGACCTGTTTCCTTACCATTGCATTATCTTGCATGTAAGGCCTGTTTTCTTACCATTGCATTATCTTGCATATAAGGCCTGTTAACTTACCATTGCATTATCTCGCATGTTAGGCCTGTTTCATTATCATTGTATTATCTCTCATGTAAGGCCAGTTTCCTTACCATCCCATCCACAACAGATAGGATCAATAAAATACTTGCAGTTTCATGTTTGATTTCACTCATGGCAGCCCCTGTCTTCGTTGCCAGGCACAAGTTTCTGCTCATGGGCGATCAGTGTTTTTGGTGAAACCTCTTTCCACGTTGTACCCATTGCCTCAGGAATGTCTACAGGACCCTTTGAAGACTTTTACGTTGTACCCATTGCCTCAGGAATGTCTAAAGGACCCTTTGAAGACTTTTACGTTGTACCTTAAATGAACCAAGCTGGTGCAAAGATGGAGACATAATGTAATCTGTCCTGGATAAGACGTTTTATTCACTCAAGCATACAGAAAATGAATCCAAGATCAAAATAAATTATTTAAGCACATGAGGTTGTGGCAGTTGCCACCGGCATTGCATTGGAGTGCAACTGTTCCCTAACTGATATCATGCATGCCATGGGATGAAGGTCAGGGTCAGTGTTCTCTAGTTCAGACATCCCAAAAGGCTCAGTTTGACTTGAAGGGACCTGTTGAAGCAGATTACATTCCCAGATCATTCAGCAGCTTCTTATTGACACACAGACTGCTCCATTGGCCTAAGTGGTTCGAGCATCCACCTCAGATGCAGGATGTCGCTAGTTTGAACCCCGGCCATGTCATACCAAAGTCTTATAAAAATGGTACTAGCAGCTGCCTTGCTAGGTGCTGAGCATTTAAGAGGTTAGTGTTAATGACTGGTTGATCTGTGTCTTCATAATGTGACTGGGTGGGACATCATGCTACATGTCTGCAGCATGATGCCCCAGTGCTGGGCATCACTGTAAACTGCCACATTGCAGACACCATGGCAGTATGACTGAAAAATTGTTAAAGGTATGTTAAAAATCCAAATCACACACACTTTTAATGGCATGGCACTTTGACTTCCACTGGATATGCAGCAGGGGGAGTGCAGTGCAACTGCCTCACACACCACAGGGAACTGAAAATGGCCCTTTTCTGGAGTAAGAGGATGTAACTCCCTTTTACCTATCTTTTAAAGTATCACGATTGGGTTATATAGTTGAAGATGAAACCAATATTTGGAGTAAAGATTCTTAAGTATTTATTCAATTTCTAGCTTTGATAGCTTAAAGTTTAGCTTGGGCAGGCTAGATTCGCAAGGTAATGGTCATACTCTTAACATATTGTGAAGAACTGTTATTGAAGAATCATATTTTACTTGAAAAATTGGTTTCATGCAATGGCAAGTGCTTATAATTTTAGATAATTTTCAGACTCTAAAATTGTGATACCCAACCTCCTACTTTGAATTTCAGACTATACGTGATAAATACCGTGAGGTAGAAGTGGAAGGAATGCATCGAGACCTGGTGTTCAGGTTCATTGAGGTTCAGACCCTACTTCTGTGCCCGATATGTCCTCATATTTGTGAATACATCTGGGGACTCCTAGGAAAGGTAAACTGCTAAAAGTCTGCATGAATATTTGGGGAAGGGACAGGATAAAGCATTCTAACTGAAGATTTAGATATTAGTTATTATTATACAAAATGATACAGTAGGCACAATGTTGAAACAGTAGATCCTCAGTATAATACAAAATGTTACAGTAGGTCCTCAGTTTGTGTTTTGTCAATCCCACATTAATGAGAAAGCACTTGTCTAGCAGTGGCAGTGTCAACAGTTTGTTATAGTTAAATGTAAAGGTTTGCATTATATTTCCTAAATCCATTTATAAATTCTCATCATACTTGACATTAATAATAATGGAGCTAAGACCATTTATTCAGTGTCATGCTGATTTGCCCTTTCCACCTCAAAAAAATGCATCACAATTTTGATTTTAAGTTTTTATACAATATAGTTATTATGATGTGATGTCCATCCATCTGTTACCAATTTCATTTCACACAATAACCAGAGTTATCCACCATTACCAAACTTTATGACTGTCATTTACTTGGTACAAGGAATAAGTCTACTGATTTGGAGGTTGAAAGCTAAAAAGTCAAGGTCACTGACTGAAAGAAGAAACATGTTTTGTATTATGTTTTAGGGCCACATACCTTGATAAGAGTTTTTGAAGGGTTAGTACTTGAGATTTAAGGAGGCATTTGATTTTGAGGTCAAATGGTTGCAGTCAAGGTCAGAGGGCTCAAAGAATAATGGGCTTTGCGTAATAACTTATGTTGTGGACAAGTTCATTGACCACACATTGTGGATGGATTGCAAGTAGAAAAGAAACCTATAAATTTTGGGTCTAAAGTTTAGAGTCTGATAAGAAAAATATAGGTTACTGCACTGTATATTTAGTTCATGACTGGACCAATAGTCAACCATGCCATACTAGTTCATTCACACCATTCATGTTGTACATTTTAGTGAGGACTAAATCTCAGAGATGTAGGACTTAATTGGTAAAGTCCTATGACCTTGGACTTAGTTTTCTACAGAAATATTGAAAAACAGTTCCAGTTCATGAGAGACAGGTGCTTTACTAATTTGGTAAAGCCTCAAGTGTGTCCATAACACAGTCCATAGTTTTCTTTGCATGTTTAGAAAAATTCTGATATATATATATAGTTAAAAATTTTTATTGTATGCTTTACATTACCAAACTCATCCCCCTCCACCACCACCCCACTATCATGCATCCCACCCCCTGGATTCCAGCACATATTTTAATGAGAAAAGGGCTCAGGTTGATACCCTTTATTACTTATAATTCAAGAATAATTTATGGAAGGATTTGTTTATGCCCCACTATAACATTGGTTTGACATATAGTGTTACACTTACCTGAGTCATGTAAAAGTTGTCCAGATTATAAAAACAAATACAATGACTGGTAGTAATGTTAACAAAGGAGCAAAGCCATTACTCATTTTGGAAAATCACTCTGACTAAATGTACAATTATCCATCAGTGGGACACAACACATCATTCCCACCATGTTTGGAAAAAAACTATGTTCATGTGATTATACAGCAACAATACAATCACTTTATGAACCATACAGCAACAAAATAAACACTTTGTCAACATGTAAATTATACAACAAATTATACAATAACAAATAAGTTATGAACATGTAATTTTGCAATATTGCACACAATAAAATGACAATATTTTGAACATACAAAACTAAATGTATAATTTATACAACAGCAAACTATTACTAAGTGAATGTGTAATTATACAGCAAAATAATCACTTGAACATCTAATTATGCAACAAAATAATCACTTTATGAACTTGTAATTATATAATTATTTTAATTATATAAAATAATCCCTTGATGAGTGTATGAATCAATCAGCAGAACTAAATAGCTTCAGATTTCTTTTTCCCCAAAAATTTAAAATAAAATTGCAGTAGATCTGATATCTTTGTAGCCTAAAATGGTTAAACATTGGGAAACTGCGATATTAATTGGGTACATATGAAAAGTTGGTTTATGTTGTGACATTATATGGCAGTGATTGTGTTAGTATGAACAGATAGATACCTGTAAATCATAGTATTTTAGCTGCATGAAATTTGACTGGAGTTTTAATTTCAGCATATTAACAACATAACATTTGAGCAAATTAATGAGGGACTAATATTAACTTTCTGATGTAATGGTTTACAGTTTTCGTATTCTTAAAAATGATACCCAGGTTAAACAGGTGTTGAGTACCTTATATGGGTTGAAAATTGTCACTATTACATTTGTATGATTTCACTATAGAAATTCAAGAAGCATACAATCTTGGTGAAAATAACTCTTTGGTGAAATTGCTATGAGTATGCTTGCCAATATTTTGTAAATATTGTATTTTGCATAGATGCGTAAGTTAATGTACATGTGTAAGTTGTTATACATGTACAAGTTTCAGGATGTATCAGCATGTAAGGTATATCACAGGACAGTTGGGAGGTGAGACATAGGGATCCATCATTTTGGTTAATTTGTCATAAATATGGAAAGAAAATTTCTGACCGCTGAATATCATGGAATTTCTGTTTTACTCATCACAGCCTGACAGCGTCATGAGAGCATCATGGCCACAAGTTGGTTTCTATGACTACATCCTGGTGAAGGCATCTACATACCTGATGGAGGCTGCTCATGACTTCAGAAAACGCCTGAAGGCCTATGTGATGCCTGGGAAGGGAAAGGTAACAAATGGTTGAATTAATAGTAAACTTTGTAGGACTTAAATTTTGTTTTAATGGCACTTTTAAGACAATGGCTATATCATGCCGAGGAAAAGGGAGCAGTGTGCCTTTCCCTTGGACACAGGTAGCTGTCCTGAATGGGTATCAAACCTTGTACCCTTGGATTCCATGGCTTACATGCAACTCATGTGTCTTTTAATAACATTGAAATGGTCTTAACAGTTCAACTGTGTTCATGCCAAGATGGAGTGCAAGGTTGCAGCTGAAATGCACAAATAAGCTGGGATAGCATATACAAGTTTGCTTGGATAGCATAAAGTGTGCTAGGATAGTATGTACAAGTTTGCCATGATAGCATGTACAAGCATGCTAGGATAGTATATACAGATGTGCCAAGATGGTATGTACAAGTATGCTAGGATAGTACATACAAGCTTACCAGGATAGCACGTACAAGTTTGTAGGATAGCATGTACAAGAGTGCCAGGATAGTATGTACAAATGTGTTAGGATAGTATGTACAAGTGTGCCATGATAGCATGTAAAAGTGTGCCAGGATAGCATGTACATGTGTGCCAGGATAGTATGTACAAGTATGCTAGGATAGTATGTACATGTTTGCCAGGATAGATGTACAAGTTTGTAGGATAGCATGTACAAGTGTGCCAGGATAGTATGTACAAGTGTGTTAGGATAATATGTACAAGTGTGCCAGGATAGTATGTACAAGTGTGCTAGGATAGTATGTACAGGTGAGCCAGGATAGTATGTACAGGTGAGCCAGGATAGTTTGTACAGGTGTGCCATGATAGTATGAACAAGTGTGCTAAAATAGCATGTACAGGTGTGCCAGGATAGTATGTACAGGTGTGTATGAACAAGTGTGCCAGGATAGTATGTACAGGTGTGCTAGGATAGCATGTACAACATTCTCTCTCTCTGTACAAATGTGCCAGGATAGCATGTACAAGTGTGCCAGGATGATATGACCAAGTGTGCTCTGATAGGATGTACAAATGTGCTAAGATTGTATGTACAAGAGTGCTAGGATAGTATGTACAAGAGTGCTAGCGTAGTATGTACAAGTGTGCCAGGATAGTATGTAGAAGTGTGCCAGGATAGTATGTACAAATGTGCCATGATAGTATGTACAAGTGTGCCAGGATAGTATGTACAAGTGTGCTAAGATAATCTGTACAAGTGTGCCAGGATAGTATGTTCAAGTGTGCCAGGATATGCCAGGATAGTATGTACAAGTGTGCCAGGATAGTATGTACAAGTGTGCTAAGATAGTACACCACTCCCTCAATAACACACGCCCTGATAACTTGGGAACCCTCTTATGACTCCGGGTCAGGCGTGGATCTAATTTTTTTAACCAGAAAATACCAAAAAGTAGATCCCTATTTGTTGAATTTGAAGGAAATCACAATCAAAATTGGCAACCGAAACTTTGATATATCTCATTTTATCGTCGAAAACAGTAGATAGGACCTGGAAATTTTAATCAGCATTATGAAATATCATCTTTTAATAAGAAGTCAAATCATTTGTTACATTTGATTCCAAACGACATTCTTAGTACACTTTAATTAACAATATTCAGGGAAATTTTGATCAATGAAAATGTTACACATAGTGGACGCAGTACTTCAATAAATAAATACCAATTAAATAATTTTTTTTATCAAATTAAATTTTTGTTCTGATTCTGTCTTTTAGTTCCTTTTAAGTGTAATTGTCATAAATGCAGTGTGTCCCCTTGTAATTAAACGTAAAATGTATCGATCTACCATAACAGCTATGCCTGCAAACATTTCTCTGAGAACCTAATTAAGTGCCGATCATGTTTTGATATCTGACGGAAAAATATTGTTGCACTGAATTAAAAGCAGGCCTCCTTTGTATTATCATGTTAATTATGTCTTTTGAATCAAATAAAGGAGGTGGAATAAAACAAAAAGTTAAAAATCGTGCAAATCCTACATGCTAAAGATCTAGCAGACTTGGTCGTATGTCGGGTAAACTCCTTTTAGTTGATCAATTGAACACTGTTAGCAGCAGGGAGGGTGAACCCTACAAAGTTAGGAAGGTCCGTTCGCGAAAATAAAGGTTCCTACAAAGGCTGAAAATACAAGCGTCAATAATGCCGAACTGAAGCCTCTAACTGACTGAGATTTTCTCTAATTGGGTTAGCTTATTCGTTGTTACTTTATTTTTGACGCTTGTGTTTTAAAATTTTTATGTGTGTTGTTTACCCACCCGTCCACACAATATTTGTCGTCACCCTCTCTGCTGCTGTGTCTTAACCAAAAATGTTATCAAGACCTACACAATATCTCGACCGAGGATCGTGTAAATTTATCATGATAAATCCGTGTGGCATAGCTTGTGCCCTGAACACCATGTAAAATAAATATTTTGCAAAGCATAATAATCGACTCCATTAAACACAACTAAAATATTGCAGTTATCTCTGATCACTTTTGGTATTTGTGTATACTGCTGAGTAACATAAATCACATCAGTATTTTTATGCCTGACTCTGGAAAATATTCTGGCAGGATTTGATTGTTTGTCCAGCATCACATCATTGTATACTACAAGATTATTGATTTATCCACCCAAGTTGTCAACAGATGGGGCTTCATTAATATTGGTGATAAATTTAATAATATCGTTGCCGTCTTCATTCAATAATTTTGCATTTTCATTAAAATCCTTATGTACTTCATAAAATATCTGATCATCTACAGATGGTACTACTGAATATAACTTATCCCATTTTAACCATCTCATTATCAAATGAAGTAATAATTGTGTTTTTCCAGACCCAGATGGACCTATGATAATTGCTCTGATAGAATTTGGTAGTGCTGGTTGATGCTTGACTGGCTCTTGTTTTCGTGTCGCTGAGAAATCGATGATATCCATGTTGTAGAAATATAATAAATAGTATGAATTTATATTGTGTTCAATGCAGAACATCCACACCCACCAGTGGATTAACAGCAATAACAAAAAATAAAAAACGCACACTTACAAAAAAAATACAAATTTATCTCTAATAAAACAGGTGGTGATATCACTGCATCACTGGGAAAATTACCAGGAGCTCCATGGGCTAAGTATCCAGTTGAAAAACATCTTCCTGGATATAATTATTGTGGTCCTGGAACTCGACTGATATACAACTTGACAAACGAGATCAACCAAGACCTGGAGAGTATCCAATAAATGCGATTGATCAAGCATGCCACATTCATGATGTCACGTATAAAAATAAAGATTTACAACAATGACATATTGCAGATGTCAAGTTGATTCACTTGTTAAATTCCATAAAAAATAAATCTCTCAGAGAAAAACTTGCTAGCTTCCTAGTAAAATCTGAGATGAAAGGTAAACTAGTGCTAGGGGCAAAAATCAACAGATTATTATTACAATAATGGAATCGGTTTATTATAACCCAAGACGATATTGGAGGGGCAGAGCAGTGATTAGTAAACTTGCTGATGCAGCAGGTGTCCCACGTTCTGTTGCTACAAAATCGTTAGCACGACAGGCAATATGGCAAATTTATCTACCACCACTTAAAAAAATTCAGTAAGCACATTTTGATGTCAGCACTCCTAATGAAGTTCATCAAGCAGGCATTTTGTTTTTACCGCTTGATACCATTAAAATTGATTGACATCAGTCGCACACATGCAAATACATGTTGACTGTTGTTGACATTGCAAGTAGATATAAATAAGCAGAATGACTATCAACTAAAACAGCAGCTGAAGTTGCATCTACATTTGAACGAATTTGTCAACGTGGCAGTCTACGATGGCCATAACTATTACATGTTTGATCCTGGCAAAGAATTTCTTGATGCAGTATCATCTCTGATGCAGAAACATAACCTTAAAATCAGACGAGGACACACCGCAGTTCATCACGATCAGGCAATCGTTGAGCGATTTAATCAAACACTTGCTGAGCGGTTATTTGGATATCAGTGTGCGAAGGAAATATCCACAGATACGAGATCTCGTGAATGGGTTGCAAGACTACCAAATGTGATAGCTGCATTAAATAATGAAATTACTCGTGCAGCTGCCATGAAACCTACCAATGCAAGCACAAAAAAACATATACCAGTACAATGACATGACTCCTTCTCAAAACAACCAGTACTAGGTAATGTGACTGTAAGATATTTATATGAACCTGGTGAACTTGATGGAGGTAGAAAACAAGTGCAACTGATCCTATTTGGAGTGTGACCACACATAAAATTTCCAGTGTGGTAAGATCCACGGGTAGACCCACAAACTGCAGATTAGATTCAACTGCCCCTCAGCGTGGATTTGTACGCAAACAATTACAAGTAATCCTTGAAGACACACAATTACCACCGCCTTCACTTTTGTGAACTGGTGCCTCGACGTCAATTACATTCAAGACAGGTCAGCATCACATTTTCGTGTGTGTGACCAAGACTACTATTAATTCTATCTACGTTAAACGTCTTGGATTATTATTTGAATATTGCTACAACATTACTGTGTTACAGCTCGCACAATGATTATTCTGTCGTCTCAGTGTCATGATAAATTCAGCATCGAGATCAAAGTCGCACTTATTTTTGTTTGTCACATTGTTTATAACTAGCCAATTTTTTCTTACTACATCATCGCCATTGCTAGCAGTCTGATTATTATTTTCTGTGAAGTCTATGATGACCCTCCGCAGCTGAGATATTCTTCTGACTCGAGACACTGCAAGATAAACTAAGTATGATCATTCAATGTGATCATCAATAGTCCAAATATTTGTATCAGAAATAGTTAATCCTTGTGACGAATGAATCGTTATAGCATATCCTAGAGTCCACAGAGTTTTGTCCATCGTTAACGCACTCTCAACAACATCAACAGGAACCAAAACAATATCATTAAGAACTAGCTTTTGTTTATCACTGCAACCTGGAGTTTCAACATCGATATTCTGTCAAGTATCTGCTGGGCGACAACATAATGGTACAGGTAGATTAGAAAATTTTTCTTTATGTAACAGAAATAATTGTTGTTGAAGTGTATCACGAACTATCTTTCTACTTGCAACTATCAAATCAGCAGGTCTCCATAAATTCCAAAAATCATTCATCGTAGTTTCTGAAATTACTTCACGCATTATCTCACACTGAATCTTGTCTTTCTGCAGTCTTTCAGTGGTTCATCAATAGCTCTGTGATCATCAGTTATCTCCTCATAACAATCTACAAACTTTTTCAGCCATTTATGTGGAGACAATCCATCAAAAGGTGGCGGTTGACCAAGATCACCACACATTATCACAGCAGTATTTTTTATCAACAACCAATCATGCAATATTTTTAATGTCTCCAGCGACACTGTACATATTTCATCCCAGATAATAATCTTTGGAATATATTTCTCATCCATTCACTCAGGAGTCCATGTATCTCCCTCCCATCGGAAGAAACTATGATAAGTTTGAGATTTTACTCAGCGTTCGTTCATTTCTCTGGCGAGCCTATGTGTGGGTGTCAAAACAACCATATCAAAATTCCCTGAACAACTGTTTAGGAATAATTCAATCACATGTGTTGTTTTTACCAGAACCTCCGGGTCCATTAAGATAAACAGTATTATGTTTTGGCCACAGAATCATATACAGATGGTGTTGATGAAAGTTTTGACATCTGTTTATTTTTTTTTTTTCCTTGTATTAACATCGGCAGATTCAGAATAACTATCTTTTCTCGTTTTATTCTCCATTCGCCCCATGATGCATCAGCGCCAGTGTGTAATTGTTCTAGCAATCCTGTTTTTTTTTTTATTGATATAAAATGAATCTGTGGCAACTCTAACCGCGGTATCAGAAAATCTGTTTATTATTGATAATTAGTTTATTGAAACGTACATGAGCATTGAAGATCTTAAATGAGTAAACTGCGGTGAGTCACCATCATTGTAAATCACAATTGTACCTAATTTAGTTCCATCCAATAAATAAATATTACTTCAACTTATAAATGTGTTTGTATCAGCAATTATAAAATCGAGTTTGGCATCATCTATAATTAATCTTGTACAGTATCGTTTATGATATATATGATCCTCCTTGCATAAACTTTCCAATTATTTTTCTGCTAAGATCTTTTGCAACTTTATTTTCATAATCAGTTATATCAGGATTTTCATCATCAGAATATTTCCTTTGTTGTGGCAACCAAACTTGTTTCTGCGGACAATATGATATAATTGCTTCATTTACTTTCAACAATATCAATATTTTTACATCAAGCATATATCGTAATAAAACTATTGGAGCGCAATATTTTTCTGAAAAATGTCTTTCCAAACCTCGCATTGTTACGTATCGGCTCGTTCAAAGTAACACAAAGAAAGAGTGACTACAACAAGCTTTGTAAATTTTAACAAAAATAATTTATTTCCCTAGAAAACACGGTGAAAAGGTAAATATATGAAACAAGACTTATGATTTACAAAGAAGATCCAAAAATATGTTCTAAATTTGTGAAAACACATAAGTCCTGTGAATAAACAGTTCTAAATTGATACAGTCTGAATCTCAGTTCCGATCCAAGATGGCGGATGATGACGTCAGACGAAAGCTAACACAGAATGTCCAGAATTTTCACTGTAAAGCACAATTTGTATTGTTCTGTTCCGATTTAGAAATAATTTCATCAAATGTCTTTGTCCAAAGCCAGTAGTGTTGTTCTCCAGGGAAAATAATTATTTAGAAAGTAGATGAAATACAGCTACCACCACTAACAACACACATGTTGTTCCTCGTACGAATGCACAACTCTTTCCAGCCCAGAAATACCTTTTCCTTAAGGTATTAGAAACTCTGTAAGATGTTATGATGTGACTGTCAAATATGACTACGACTATGACTATCACTATGAGTGAACTTTCTTACCGATAACTAAGCATATAAAAGAAACTAATATGTCGTTTCATGTACACACGCACGAAGGACACGTGTGATTTCGCAATCCATCTGGACATTACGAAAGCCTGAACAAGTATCAGCCAATCATTTACATAGCTATTGCTGAATGTTTACTTGCGACGAATTTACTATCATACAAAGCTCGTGCTTACATGAGTCACATTTACGTTTTAAATAAATACGATGTTTCTAACATACTATTAGACCCATGCAAACATAATCATCATAATAATAATAACTACATTTAATGATGTAAAAATGAAATAAAAATGAAACAAAGAATTAGAAGAATTTAAATTTTAACACACATGTAATTTAACTACAGGGTCGTAACACTTTCCCCCATAAAGAAAAAAGAAAGATTTATGTAATAAAGCTTTCTTTTTTACCAGATGTAAACTGTACATGAGGTAAAACAAATTTACATAAGAAGAACTCTTATGAATTTACACAAAGGTGTATATGAAAATGACATTTCTATACACGGGAAAGTGCATATGCAATTAAATTATCTTTTCCTTTAATGTGCCTGATATCAAGATTGTACTCTTGCAAAAATAAACTCCATCTCAATAGTCTTTGATTTTTATTTTTCATTCTGCTGATGAAAGTAAGGGGGTTGTGATCATTAAACACGACAACCGGAGAAGGAGCTGAGCTGATATAAACTTCAAAATGCTGTAATGCCAGCATTAAAGCTAAGCATTCCTTCTCGATTGTTGAGTAGTTTCTTTGGTGTTTATTTAATTTCTTAGAGCAGTAACACACTGGGTGTTCTACACCATTTTTATCATCTTGAAGCAAAACTGCTCCAACCCCAACATCACTTGCATCCACAGATAGTTTGAACGGTTGACTGAAATCTGGAGCTGTTAAAACTGATGCACTTTCAAGTATGGCCTTTAATCTATCGAAAGCCTCTTGACATTTTTCAGTTCAAAGAAACTTGTTTTTCTTTCTCAACAAGTTTGTCAGAGGTTCAACAATATCAGAAAAATTAGAACAAAATTTGCGATAGTACCCAGCCATACCCAAAAATCGCATCAGCTGTTTTTTACTGACAGGCACAGGAAATTCAGAAATAGCCTTGACCTTAGCATCTATAGGTTTAATTTGACCATGTCCCACAATATGTCCTAGAAAAGTAACACAAGCACGGCAGAACTCACTTTTAGATAAATTAATAGTCAAATTTGCATCTGTGAGTCTGTCGAAGAACTTCCGAATCGTGGCTAGATGTTCTTTCCAGGTGTTGTTGTAGATGATGACATCATCAATATAGGCATCACAATTGTCTAGACCAGAAGTAATCATATTCATAAGGCGTTGAAAAGTACTTGGAGAACCCTTCATCCCAAATGGCATTACTTTATACTGGTAGAGTCCATCTAGAGTCACAAATGCCAAAATTTCTTTTGCTCTTTCCGTTAGTGGAATTTGCCAAAAACTCTTCAGAAGGTCGAATTTAGTGACGTATTTGGCATTTCCAATTTTGTCGATACAGTCATCGATTCTTGGCAATGGAAATGAATCGGTTTTTGTCACACTGTTCACCTTCCTATAATCCGTACACATTCGGAAAGTTTTATCCGGTTTCGGAACAAGAATGCACGGTGAACTCCAATCACTCTTACTGGGCTCTATAAAATCATTTTCCAGTGAATACTGAATCTCTTTTTTCATGTATTCCTGTTTAAAAGGATTCATCCTGTATGGGTGTTGTTTCATGGGTTTCGAATCTACTATTTCAACGTCGTGAAAAATTTTGTTTGTTCTTGTAGGCATGTCTGGAAACAAGTGCTCATATTCAGACAATAATTGTTTAAGTTCACTTTTTTCTTGATTTTGTAAATGAGAAAGTTTCTAGTCTAGATTTTCCATAACTTCCGAATTCCGAAGACTTGTTGTTCCAAGATTAGTAGAATCCAACTGAATTCCTTCATTCAAATCCGCAGCTGGTGCGACAGGTACAACTAGATTAATGCATGATTTACCTGGCTATTTCTTTCAACATACTCCTTTAACATATTGATGTGGCACAGTTGTTTTGGTTTTCGCCTATCAGGAGTATTTATAATGTAATTTAAATCACTTATTTTCTTTTCAACCGTGTATGGACCATAATATTTTGCCTGAAGAGGATTTTGTGGAATGGGCAAGAGAGCCAGGACTCTATCACCAGACTGAAAACTCCTATCCCTTGCATTTTTATCATATCTTAACTTCGTCTTTGATTGAGTAGAGTGCAAATTTGCTCTTGCGACCTCACAAGCCTTTGACAATTTATACTTGAAATCAGAGACATAATCAAGAAGATTAAGTTCTGTTTCTTCATTTGAAAGAAGTTTCTCTTTCAATAACTTTAAAGGTCCACGCACAGTATGTCCAAATACCAGTTCAAAAGGACTGAACCCTAGAGATTCCTGAACGGACTCTCTAACTGCAAACAAAAGTAAATGAATGCCTTCATCCCAGTCTTTACCTGTGTCAAAACAATATGATTTCATCATGTTTTTCAGAGTTTGATGAAATCGTTCCAAAGCCCCTTGGCTCTCAGGATGATAGGCAGATGATTTGAACTGTTGAATGCCCAATTCATGCATGACTTGCTGGAAAATTCCAGACATGAAATTTGACCCTTGATCCGATTGGACAAATTTGGGAAGGCCAAACTGAGTAAAGAACTTTATCAAAGCCTTTACTATATTTTTGGTTTTAATATTCCTCAAAGGAATTGCCTCTGGGAATCTTGTTGACGCACACATTATGGTCAACAAATATTGGTTGCCTGACTTGGTCTTTGGTAAGGGACCAACACAATCTACCATAATTCTACTGAATGGTTCGTCAAATGCAGGAATTGGTTGCAGATGAGCTTTAGGTATCTTTTGATTTGGTTTTCCTACAATTTGACAAGTATGACAAGACCTACAAAACTTGCACACATCACTTTTGATTTTTGGCCAATAGAAGTGAGTCAAGATCTTGTGATACGTTTTATTTATCCCTAAATGACCAGCCATAGGAGTTTCATGGGCCAAACTAAGTATTTCCTGTCTGTAAGGTTTCGGAACCACAATCTGATATTTTACTGACCATTCGTCACTAGCAGGTACCTCGGGAGGTCTCCATTTTCTCATAAGAACTCCATTTTTAATGAAGTAACAGACAGGTACTTCAGTTGCTTCAGTTTCACTAACGGCCCGCTGAAACAAACAGGAGATCTCAGGATCCTTCTCCTATTCGACGACGAGTGATTGTCGTTTATCACCCTGATTAGATAAAAGAGAATGAGTATTCAAAAGAGGATCACTATGATCAATACCTTTCGACTGATCCAAATTAGAAGTGAAAGTGACCTCATCAAAAGCCTGACCAATACATGTGTCAGCTAAAGGAATACACTCCTCATCAAAATCATTCTCAAGAGCTTTCTTTGCAATAGCTCTGGTAACTGCACAAGCTAGGAATAAATCAGGGATTTCTTTTTCAATAGGATCAACTTTCTGATCCAAAGAAGGTTTGTCAGTTACAAGTGGATTAACCACAAGCTTGTCTCCAGCTAAGTCATTGCCTAGCAACAAATGAATGCCCTCAACGGGTAAAGTAGACACTACACCGACTGTCACAGGTCCTGAAACTAAGTCTGATGACAAATTAACAGAATGGAGAGGAACATTAACAAAGCCGCACTCTACTCCCTGAATGAGAACACTCTCATTAGAACAGGTCTTCTCAGAAGAAGGCAAAATACCTGAAACTAAAAGACTCTGAGAAGCTCCTGTATCCCTTAAAATTTTAATAGGGATAGGATTGGCCAAATCATCCAAGAGTGATATAGAACCCTTCGACATGAATGGTTCAAAATTCTCCAAAACACAATCAGACTGAGGTTTTTCAAACCCAACAAATGTATTGTTTTCAATACATGACCGTGACCTTGACCTCTTAGCAATAAGAGCATTTGGGATAGGTCTATATTGATTCTGATGCCTATATTTCAATTTGAAGCAATCAGAAAAGACGTGTCCTTTTTTTTTACAAAATTTACACGTAGGAATAGACAAGGATTTTGAATCAAGTCTCTCAGAGGCTTGATTTTTAGAATTTGTGCCAGATTGAGTTTTACTGAGAATCGTATTTGGTTGAAGCACCTTTCTATCAGTAGACTGCTGAGTGAAAGATTTGTTTACCGCGGGAACTTTATGAGTTAAGGAATACTCATCAGCAGCAATAGCAGCTTTTTCCAAGGTTTCAAACTTATGCTCTTCAAGATGATTCTTAATGTCACTATGGACACAGTTCTTGAACTCTTCAAGTAATATTAATTGTTCAAGACTTTCAAAATCATGTTCGATTTTCTTGGCTAAGCACCATCTTTTGAATAACTGCTCTTTTTCTCTAGCAAATTCAACATAAGTTTGTCTAGCATCTTTCCTGTAGTTTCTGAACTTTTGCCGATAAGCCTCAGGGACTAATGCATAACCCTTCAAGATGCATTCCTTAACCAAATCGTAATCAGAACTTTGTTGTACTGACAGAGATATATAGATATCTCTGGCCTTGCCATAAAGTACACTCTGCAATAATTGAGTCCAATACTCTCTTGGCCATTTCGAATTCTCAGCAACTTTTTCAAAAAGAATAAAATATTTGTCTACTTCCTTTTCACGAAAAGGTGGAACTAACTTGATATTTCCTAAAATGTTAAAATTTGAATTTGCACGGGAAGTAGAATCATGCCTGTCACTTGCCAGATCCAATTCTTTCATTTTAATTTGCATCTGTCTCTCTCTTTCTCTTTCTTCAAATTGCATTTGTTCCTTTTGTAATTCCATTTGCCTTTCTTTTTCCCTTTCTTCTATTTGTCTTTGTTTTTCCCTTTCTTCTATTTGTATTTGTTCCTTTTGTAATTCTAAACATGGTGAAAAGGTGAATATATGAAACAAGACTTACGATTTACGAAGAAGATCCAAAAATATGTTCTAAATTTGTGAAAACACATAAGTCTGTGAATAAACAGTTCTAAATTGATACAGTCTGAAACTCAGTTCCGTTCCAAGGTGGCGGATGATGACGTCAGACGAAGGCTAACACAAAATGTCCAGAATTTTCACTGTAAAGCACAATTTGTATTGTTCTGTTCCGATTTAGAAATAATTTCATCAAATGTCTTTGTCCAAAGTCTGTGAATAAACAGTTCTAAATTGATACAGTCTGAAACTCAGTTCCGTTCCAAGCATAAACAATCAGATGAAGGGTTTTCGGTGCAAATTCAAATGACTTGATACAGGTGAATCCAGTCAGGTCAAAATCTGGTAAGGGTCCATTTATCGCTACTCTGGTCATCTCGTATGTTGGATGTCCAAATCTCTTAAAATACTCAGAACACTTTCAAGAAAACTTCCAGGATAATATGCAGCCATATCAACCGAGATAACGTCGCTACAATCGTATTTAGTATTCCACAATCCAACATGTCCATATTCCACACAACTGTGTTGTATATCTTCAAGAAATTCCAACCATGTTGGTTTCCATGAATTTTCCTTCTGAGCAAAATGAGCAGCAACTGACGGAACAGTAAAACAATTACTTTGTAATTGTTCCGCATCATCAGCATATTTCAACGCAAGATATTTCATTTCATTGTGGAGAGATTCTATACAGTAAATATCTCCATTAGGCTGTACAAACTGATCATAGTTCACAGATTCTGAACTTTGAAATAATCACACGGATACAGGGTCACTCTTGCTGATATTTCTGATTAAATCAAACATATCACCATTATAGAATTTAACAGTTCTATTTTCGTGGAAATATTGTTATGTCGTTTGTCCACACGTGTGTGTTATGATCAATAATCTCGATCGAAGCTCCAATCTTTTAATATTTTGATTCGTACAGTTCTCTCCAGTTAATGTCTTCACTCTTATTGGAAATCTTAATATTTTTTCCAGTTCAGCGACATCTTTGATAGACGCTTCGGTATCTTTAACTGTTTCTGCCTACTCATTTATTTTTTTTATGTCATAAATCCATTAAACCATTTCCAGGTATCGCGTTTGTGAAGTGTTCTGTAACTCGCTCACCTACACAATTTAGCCTTGACATTTTCATCAATTTGAGATCATCAGCGCTAGTTTTATCAATTAGCAGATATATCGCATAAACAACTGCAGTCACAGGATATGCTCGTTCATAATATGGTTTGTCAATACTAGTCAACATTCCTGGTTTGGAATTTCTATTTAACATGACAATATTTCCAGTGTTGTGTAATCAAACAGAGTCACATTTATCACGGATAATCCAGGTATCGTCTACTTCCGCAATAAACTTTATTCGAAAAAGGTATCTTTGATTGTCGAGATAATTAATAATCATCGCTGCTCGTTGGTCATTCACTGTAACATCAACAACACCTTCAGTGTCGCGTACAATACTGAATGTTGACCACACATGAGCTGCACCATCGTCATGAAATTCTTCCTTGGAGTCATGAATACTGTTAATCAGAGTTTTATTCTTTGGATCAACCAGAGCTCACCTCGGCAAGTCAGGGGTTCTTCTGTCAAGATTGAATCTAGCTTGAGAAAGTTTGATTGCAGATAATCTCTCAAACTCTTCCATATTATAATTAAGGCAAATATATATTGAAATTGAAGTATATATTACTTCACTGTCTCCAGCATGTATTTGGCATTCACGATACAGCCTTACTATGATTCAAGTCCTACTTGGTCAACAGGACACAGATTGTATCCGCAAATGGAAAACACTCCAGCCCAGTTGATCTATGTTGTGGTGTTCCACAGGGGTCTGTTCTTGGACCTGTTCTCTTCATTCTATACACTCAGCCACTCTTAAGTGTCATAGATCATCATTCAGTGTCTCACCAATTGTATGCTGATGACACCCAAATATACAAATCTAGCCACCCAACTAAAGTTGAAGCTACCATCCAAGGTGTAGAGAGGTGCATTTCCGAAGTGAAATCATGGCTGACATGTAACAAGCTGCAGATGAATGATGATAAAACTGAAGCCATTCTGATTACAACACAAAGACTTTCTCATTCACATCCTTTACCTCAGACAATAAATATCAACAACACCAACATTAAATTCACACAGTCAGTACGAAACCTCGATGTTACTCTCGACAGTATTCTCTCATTGCACCAACATGTCATGAACATATGCAAGGCTGCATATCTTTAACTGAGACGCATCAGCTCCATTCGCAAGTATCTTTCAGTTGATGCCACTAAAACACTTGTGTGTTCCTTAGTACTTTCAAGACTGGACTATTGTAACTCAATTCTGTCTGGTTCATTTCAATATCTACTCCAGAAACTTCAAAAAGTTCCAAACATGGCTTCTTGGATCATCCTTAGAGTACCACGATCAGAGAACATCTCCCCCTGCTCTGTATCCTACACTGGCTATCCATTTGATCCAGAATTAAACACAAAATTTGTTCTCTGTGCTACGTTTCACTGACGGGCTCCAGTCCAACATACCTATCCGACCTCACCCATGTGTACACACCAGCAAGATACTTACGCTCCTCTTCTGACACTCATATTCTCATTATTCCCACTACGAAAATGAAATAATATGGACAACGTTCTTTTGCATACCAGGGCCCAGCAACATGGAACGAATTGCCCACGGAACTTAGACACAAAGACACAGAGATCTCATCCAAGAGCGCTCTTAAAACTCACCTATTTCAACTGCAAGAACAGACTTAAAAATCTAATAATGCTTCCTTACCTTAAATATTTACAGCATGTTTTCTGTTTTCGAATTTTGTGGTGTTTGTTTTTATTTTTATAATCATATCATTATGTATGTTTTTTAAGTGTTGTCAAATGTTGTAAAGCACTTAGAGCTTCTAAAGATTAGGCACTATACAAAACCCTCATTATTATTATTATTATTATTATTTTATATATATAATGATTCAAGCAAAGAATAAATGCAAATGTTAATGATGGTTCTTCAGTTCCTTGTAACAAAGCTTGCGTAAATGAATTCTATGGATATCACATGCAAAGCGTGCGAAGAGGGAGTCTAGAACCAAAACCGTGTTTACGATGTGGTGTTGGGGTTAGAGGAGAAATGCAGTTGTGTCTGCAATCTGGTGGGAAAAAAGTACAGAGAGCTAAAATGATATTATGATAAAAAATTAATGCCAGCAAAGATAAAATCAGGGGAATAAGAAACGCTGAAGACTATCCAGCCAGATTTTCAAAATAATAATTTAGACAAATAATATTATATAATGGAGCAAAATGAATTTGTGAAACATCCTATCGTCAAGAATTACGAAGCATCTCGAGATGGTATCATCAGGCACTGTCAACTAAAACAACCAGTCAGTACTGTTGAAAATGTTGGTTATCTTAGATTTGCTGTTGGAAAAAAAGATATCTTTGTCATAGGTTTGTCTATGAATATTTTTATGGAATAATCGAAAAAAGTGAGGTGATTGATCATATTAATTCAGATCCAAAGGATAATTCTTTGTGTAATTTACGAGCTGTTACACAAAGTAAAACTTGGAAATACTGGTGGTAGTAATAATCACGCAAAAGCTGTTATATTTGTAAATGTTGAGATAGGCGAAGAAATAAAATTTCAATCAATAAAGCAGCTGGCAAATATTTTGACATTGTCCCACCTTCGGTACAACATGTTGCAGATAAAATATCCAAATTGGCATATTCAAAGAAATACAAACAAAAAATAACATATCAGTATTACACACAGCAAGAATTGTGAAGGGAGATAACTCTGTCAAGCAAAGCTCTCTCCAGTAGAGTAATTAAGCAGTTGCCCCACTTGTTACTACGTAATATTACATGACTGCTGCAAATATTAATAACGATAAAATCATTCTGAAAATAATTTTGAAATAAAAAAAGATATTAAATCGTTAATGAATCTGATTTAACTCGAGTAATATACCCATCAAATCTGAAGAAATTTAGCCTTTATTGTTTTTTTATTTTTATTTTCAGAATCAGATTATAATATTTATTCAAAATATTTATTCTAACATATTTTAAGCGTATCAAATTTAAGGCAAGAATGTGCATAATTTAGAATTTGATCTCTATCGCAGTCATAATAACATCTTCTCGCTGCAGCTCATTTAGCTGTTCCTGCGTTAACAAAAATTTTTCATCTCTGTATTCATCAATAATCATATTAACACTAAATTTTTCTGCTTCATGTAATGAAGGTGGAAGTGTCAATATTGTTCTGACGGCACTTTCAAGTATCTTTTTGTTGTATATACTCAAAAGATCAGCGAGCTCATTCTTGACCTCATTAAGGGTTGCATATTTGGATAAGTCACTTTGCTGAGTTTTACTCAGGTGAGAAGATCTTCTGTAAATATCTACCATTATACTCACTAATGCCTGTTTAAAATGTTGGACAATGTGGTATACTCATGCATGACTTTATGAGGTGATGTTGTTGTTGATGACACAGCGTCAAGTACAGCAATTACTTCACGGCCACATATTGGCAGATCGGTTATTGTCTGTGTTGGTAATGTTGAATACCAGATTGGAATACTTTGCATCCTGCTAACATATTTTAAAATTCTTCTGGTGGTGCCAACCCATATGAATCGAAATAATTCCACGTGTTTTAGTAATTGATCATGCATAAAAACTCCTCTAAACTTTTGATGTTCAATCGCTTAGCAGCATCAAGTAAATCAAAATTGGACATAGGAAGAATCAGCGAAGTGTCCCAGGAAGTCTTAAACCTTTTCCATACCACAAATGGGGAGTTCCTGGCAGTTTTAGACCTTTTCCTTTTTTTGGAAGTTTTTATTCCATGACCTGTTGCTTTCTTTAATGCCATCCCAGCAGTAGTTCCAACAGCACCAAGTGCAGCTGCTTTTGCAACAGCAGTGGCTATCAACGCTGGTATAGCGGCAAGAAGTGGAAATATACCACCCATCTTAGCGATGTCTTTAATGGCACCCGCAGAAAGATTAAGTCGTACACCAGTCTTTGATCGTTTGGCTTCATTGAAGTGCCTGAGTTGACGTTCTGATGATGATAGTTTATTCGGACCACCTTGGATTTGTTCTTTTCTTAGTGGTATTTTTATTCCACAGTTCTCTTTTGATACTGATTGTAGTTTTTTAGTCTGACCAGGAGTCAGAGTAATAGTAACATGATGATATGACTTATAATATCATGAGCGATTTAATTACAGGTTTGGAAAACATTTACATGTTTTCTACTGGGGCATCAGTGACTCTCATTCGTCTACCAACACCTTCAAGTAGCATTGTCTTATCTGAGAGTATAACAGCAATTGCTCTCTAACCACCAGGAATAACCAGTGGACCAGGTATTCTTGGCGGTGATCATGCTACATGAGCTCGAAAGTGTATATCAACGACAGATTGCCTGAATAAATCTAAATGTGCCAATGAAAAGTAGTAGATTGGATACAGCATTGTAAAATCACGCTGAGATATCTGCAAACCAGAATCAACATTATGATCACACTCCATAAATGTCATCAACCGATGATAAGCATGTGCTACATGATTGTGATCAAAATTCAGTAAAACTTCTTCACGGCTCAGAAACACCCTGCTGTGATGCTATCTGCCATGTAAATAAACCAGCAACTTCACTTGAAATACTGTCTGTTGTCATTGTCAACTATGACAATGTTGATTTACCACCTTATCCATGAAAGAGAGTAACCGTTGTTCTTTGGCGATCAATTGAGTCATTACTGGCATCCACAACAAAAATTTTGTTAGTCTTACTATACATGCACCAACTGCATCGGGTCGCCAGATTGCATCATTGTCGTTGTCTTTTCTAACAAGTACAACTGTATGCTTGGCTCTGAAAATAACCTTTCTAACATGTCTGCAAAATCCAAATATATGTGATAGTGGAATCACACATGAAAATTCCTCTTCATCATTTAACATTAATCTACGTGCCGCAAATCCTAAGCTGAATTCATTGTTCATTGATATTACCGCACCGGTAGGTCCATCCCCTGCAGCATTTTTACGTTACCTATATTTACTTTTCTGCTTTCTGGATGATCAGTTGTATCCTTTGCAAACATTATTGGCAGACCAGCTGATCTCGAGTAATCATCGCTGTATCTTGCAAGGCCAAGTATTGGCGTGGCAATATCGACGTTTTCCAGGCATGATTCATTGGGTCTTCTGTCAATCATGTATATGGCACTTTTAAATAACGCCATAATACTATTGTTAACAAAACCAGGTCAATCACCAATTCCGATTCCTATACCATCTGCTTGTAAAAGTCTACCTTCTATTTCAGTGAACGCCTCAGCGGGTAAGAAATATCTGCTTGTATCCTGAACTTGTAATTCGATTCTTCCACGTGCGTTAGGTTCACGTGCGTCCTAAGAATAATATTGATAATCGCGCACAGATTCATCTTTGAGAACTGTCGCATCCATGTCAAATGCAGGATCAGATACATGATGGAACATTTTATTATATTCATTATCGTCTAACACGAAGACCACTTCCTGCTATCAGACTAGCAGTTATAATTTTTTTTTTTTCTGATAGTGGTACACCAGCCAACTCTGCTAATTTTTTATTTGCAGCTTGATTTATTAATTTACAAACATTTGGAGGCATAACTTCAGAGCTGGGCAATTTTGCTGATTGCGGTTTTTGTTGTATTAATCGTGCTAGTCTATCCTTGATTGCTGAGAATGCTTTACCGGCAACATTACCAACAGCACCAATACCCTTATCACGAACAACGTCAATAGCTTTCATTCCCAGTTGCTTTGCAATTAGTATTGCTTTTGGAGCTATCCTCTTAAATAGACCCTGAACAACATCACGGAGTCCATCTCCGTAGATCGCTTTATATGTAGGTAATCGTGAATTTATCACCCTGACCATTACAGGTCCACGTTGAGCATTATGTATGATCATCTTATTTTAGTCATTGTATCTAATTGCTTCCTTTAATCAATCACTGCGGTAATCATCAAAGATTTCATCGAGGAGGCACCAGTAAACATTAATATCCATCATACCACCTGTAAATAATCTCTGACAAATAGCTGCTGCTTCATTAATGATTTCTGGGGAATTATTACTGGCTCGTTTTCTGCCAATTAGAATTTCTAGTCTTTCCACGTCAGCAAGGATGTTATCGGGACAAAGTTTATCAAGGCCACTGTTGGACAAACCACTTCCAGTTTTTTCGTTCGTTACTGGTTGTTGTAGATACTTAATGATTTTCTTTTTAAAACATTCTTGTTTTTTTGCAACTTCTTTTGCTTCTTCTTTTATACGTTCTTGTTTTACTGGTTGCTGTAGTTTATATAATTCTTCTGCTTCATAGATTTTGTCAGTAGCAAAACCATTTCTAGTGGCACCAGGGCCAGGATCTGTATATTTTTTTTTGTCGTTGAACGTAATTTCCTTTTTTGTTTAGCTTCATTAAGCTGCAACTTTGTTTCTTCTTCTCTTTGTCTCCTTTCTTGTCTTGCTTGTTCAATATGTTCATCTACTGCCTGGCTAAAAATATTAAACTGATTAATATCTTCCTCAGATCTGATTTGCAGAGTATCAGTAACGATGCGATATACATCCCTAATCCAATCAGCAGATTTTAGAGTTTTAATATATTCTGGATTTACATACTTATCTCTATCGCAACATCCAAACGCGGCAATATCAATTAATTGGTTTGGGTCCTCGATAGTAGCAGTACCTTCCGGCGTAAATATTTCCGTTATCTTTTAGTTTTTTGCAGTTCAGGTTGTGGTTGAACTTCAGGTTATGGTTGAGGAGGTTGCCAGGGTAGTGGTTGAGCTGCTTGAAGAAGGCCAGGCAATGTTTCAAGAGCTTTTTGTGTTGCCTCAGTTGCTGTAGCAATTTTCTTTGTTGGTTTGATAATTGGTTTAAATAACTGTTCTGCACCTTCTGCAAATTCTACCTGAGACTCCTGACGTGCTTGTAATTTTTGTTTGACAGAATCATGGACGGGGAGATATTTCTTAATTGCCTCTAGTCGCTCTCGAGCTAATCTAGCTGTGTGAGATTCCATTATTGATATAATAATGATTTAATTACACACACTGGAGCAGCAGGAAAGGTGACAACAGATATTGAGTGGGTGGGTGGGTAAATGAACATGCATAAAAATTTGAAAACACAAACGTCAAAAAAGTAACAACAAATGAGCTAACCCAATTAGAGAAAATCTCAGTCGGTTAGAGGCTTCAGTTTGGCATTGTTGATGCTTGTGTTATGAGCCTTTGTAGGAACCTTTATTTTCGCGAATGGACCTTCCTAATTTTGTAGGGTTCACCCTCCCTGCTGCTCTGTTATAAATGTTATTGTGTATGTAATCTGATTAAACTACCTTAAACTAACCTACGCAATCATAGCTGTGATGAAAGATACCAAGGCAACCAAGCGAAATGAGTACTTCGTAAAATAAACAGCTTTGTTTCACAGATATGGACCATTGTGAGGCAAAAGGAGTTTCAGAGAATTCCTGAATTGGTGTTTAGAGATATCATCAAGGACGATAAGAAGTTTCACTATTAATTTCAATGAAATCATGACATCAATACTTTACTAAATGAACAATAGAAAATTGAGTTTCAATGTAGAAGAATGTCTTATGAAATAAATCTTGCATGTTTTTAAAAAAAAATTATCTTGCTTGGTGGTGTATCAACAGTTAGTCTGGTCTCCTGCTTCTAAGACTCCCTGTTTTACACAATACTATCACATCCCACTCTGGGAACCAGACTAATCAACAAAACAAAAAGCATTGACACAATACACAATGCTTTCGTGTACACGTGGTGGATGTTGAAGCCAGTTGGAATAATGTTAACGATCTTTTGGATGTTGGACATTTTGAAAATAAATGTAATTTATACAGAATAACAAACAACTTCACCAGAAAAAGTGCTTTATTGACAATTATTCCCGATGTGATTATAAAACAGGATTCAGTTATTAAACAGACCAGTTCCCACCCCACCCCAGATCCACGTTTTTCTGGATGTTTAGCAGATATATTTTGGAGGTCCCTCAGTAACTCGCACCCTCGCTTATAGTGTAGTCTTTGTTTTTGGACACCATTGTGTGCGAGTTATCAAGGGAGAGGTGTATGTACAAGTGTGCTAAGATAATAAGTACAAGTGTACTTAGATAGCATGTACAGGTTTGTAGGATAGTATGTACAAGTGTGCCAGGATAGCATGCACAAGTTTGTAGGATAGTATGTACAAGTGTGCTAGGATAGCATGTACAGGTTTGTAGGATAGTATTTACAAGTGTGCTAGGATAGTATGTACAAGTGTGCTAGCATAGCTTGTACAGGTGTGTCAGGATAGTATGTACAAGTGTGCCAGGATAGCATGTACAAGTGTGCTAAGATAGTATGTACAAGTGTGTGCCAGGATAGCATGTACATGTGTGCTAGGATAGCATGTACATGTGTGCTAAGATAGTATGTACAGGTGTGTTTAGATAGCCAGTACAAGTGTGCTAGGATAGCATGAACAAGTGTGCTAGAATAGCATGTACAATTGTGCCAGGATAGCATGTGCAAGAGTGCTAGGATAGTATGTACAAGTATGCTAGGATAGCATGTACAAATGTGTCATGATAGTATATACAAGTGTGACAGGATAGCATGTACAAGTGTGCTAAGATAGTATTTACAAGTGTGTCTGGATAGCATGTACATGTATGCTAGGATAGCATGTACAAGTGTGCTAAGATAGTATGTACAAGTGTGTTTAGATAGCCAGTACAAGTGTGCTAGGAGAGCATGTACAAGTGTGACAGGATAGCATGTACCAGTGTGTTTGGATAGCATGTACAAGTGTGCTTGGATAGCATGAACAAGTATGCTAGGATAGTATGTACAAGTGTGCTAGGATAGCACATGCAGCTGTGCTAGGATAGTATGTACAAGTGTGTTTCAATAGCATGTACAAGTGTGCTAGGAGAGCATGTACAGGTGTGCTAGGATAGCACATTTAAGTGTGCTAGGATAGTATGTACAAGTGTGTTTCAATAGCATGTACAATTGTGCTAGGATAGCATGTACAAGTGTTTCGATAGCATGTACAAGTGTGCTAGGAGAGCATGTACAAGTGTGCTAGGATAGTATGTACAAGTGTGCTAAGATAGCATGTACAAGTGTGCCAGGATAGCATGTACAAGAGTGCTAGGATAGTATGTACAAGTGTGATAGGATAGTATGTACAAGTGTGCCAGGATAGCATGTACAAGTTTGTAGGATAGTATGTACAAGTGTGCTAGGATACCATATACAAGAGTGCTAGGATAGCATGTACAATTGTGCCAGGATAGCATGTACAAGTGTGCCAGGATAGCATGTACAGGAGTGCTAGGATAGTATCCACAAGTGTGCTAGGATAGCATGTACAAGTGTACCAGGATAGCATGTACAAGTTTGTAGGATAGTATGTACAGGTGTGCTAGGAAAGTATGTACAAGTGCGCTAGAATAGCATGTACAAGTGTGCCAGGATATACAAGTGTGCCAGGATAGCATGTACAAGTGTGCCATAATAGCATGTACAAGAGTGCTAGGATAGCATGTACAAATGTGCTAGGATAGCATTGCAGGTGTGCTAGGATAGTATGTACTAGTGTGCTAGGATAGTATGTACAAGTGTGCTAGGATAGTATGTACAAGTGTGCTAGGATAGCATGTACCAATGTGCCAGGATAGCATGTACAAGTGTGCTAGGATAGTATGTACAAGTGTGCTAGGATAGCATGTACCAATGTGCCAGGATAGCATGCACAAGTTTGTAGGATAACATGCACCAATGTGCCAGGATAGCATGTACAAGTTTGTAGGATAGCATGTACAGGTGTGCTAGGATAGTATGTACAAGTGTGCTAGGATAGTATGTACAAGTGTGCCAGGATAGCATGTACAAGTTTGTAAGATAGTATGTACGAGTGTGCTAGGATAGCATTAAAGTTTGCTATGATAGCATGTACATGTTTAGAGTTTTAATTTATTTTATTTTTTATTCTTAGAATTCATTTCTACATTAAGTTTAGATCAAGTGAATATTAAAATCTTATAAATGTAACCAAACTGGATTTTAGATATATGTAGAAAGAGACAGACAGACAGACAGACACATACCTACATACTATAGTCAGCTGTGTTAAGATTTTTTGTTCATAACGTACACCATTAGAACTGCTGCTAGGACATGCAAATGCATGAATCATGCAAAACTTTAACAAATTTGCACATTTGGAAAGCAGCGATGTGTGAACTTGTGCATATTAGTTCGAAGTTTTGCTGCCAGAATAGAAGTTTTATTTTATTCTATGGATAAACTTAATAAATCTTAAGAAAAAAATATAAAGTAAGGATGCTTATTTGTCATTTCCAAATGATGTAGATTAATACTAGTTATTTACGAAAGAAGGTTCTGCAGTAGATGCCATTTTCTCTCATTTGTGCATGCATGCACTTTTGGTTGATTTCTGAAATGTAAGATCATAGGTTAACATGGTTGGGCAGAAAATTCTTTTCAACTTAATGTCGTTGGTGTCATGAATGTGCAAAGTGAAAGGCAGAATGAAGAAAGTGAAGGATGAAGTGGAGTTTCTTGCCATGACAATTCTAAAATGATGTCAGATGCTGGGTTAGTGAAACTGACAAAGAACAAAACCCATATTTGATGCAAATTATAGACATTTTGGCAGTTAGAGTTCCTATGGTTAGAACACAACAAAAGATGGGTAGTATACACAAAAGTTGTTATTGGAAGGCTTTTACATCAGAAATTGGCTGCTTACATTTAGGATATTAATTCTTACACAACCCACAAAGTCAACCGATCACATGCATTTTAGAACTGAGATGTCAGAGACAGTACCTGTAAGCTGTGGAAAATTCTACAAAACAACCATAATGAACAGATTCAGAACTTGTTTGAGCTGGTAAACTAGCTGTACATATGCCCCATGGCTGACTGTGTGAGGGGTTATCAGCACAGAACAATATTTACACTCAGACAAGGAATAGTGAACTTTGTCAATTTCTTCACCGCCCCCCCCCCCCTTTTTTTTGTGTATTCTCCATTGTTTTGGTGACAAGGGATGTGGGGTAGAGATTCCCCTTTAGATAAAATTCTGGCAGCATGTCTTCACTATAACAAATGTAACATAACAAACATATACCAACAGTAACACAAAATAACAAACATACACCAAAAAAAACATAAGACAGTAAGCATACACCACAAGTAACATAAGATACACCAGAGAGTTGTATTTTTGTTGAGTTTTCATTTCCATCTTCTTTATCTTCTTGTCCAGAAGGCGCCAGAACCTCCAACTCATGCTACTGTGTATATTGCCAAGTCCTTCCCTCCATGGCAGAATACAATCCTGGTGACTCTGCGAAGCATGTACGAGGTAAACATTCAAATTTTATCTTGCTTACAAATTGTACAGAGAATGTAATGGTGTGCCCTGACAAATGATTTTAAAAGATGGGAATTGTTTTCAGACCATTTAACAAAATTCATGTGATTTATCGTGGATGATATTTTTGAATGGCCTGTTTCATATAAAGTTGAAGAATTTGATTTGTTATATACAAAAACATAGGGCAAGAGTTACACTTGAATCTTCCCAAAGTAGAAACTGAAATAAATTGTCTGAAAAACTTGTTTTCTTAGAAGATAATTTTCCAAACAGATTTAAGTTTGGGACATAAATATTTTTAAAATATGTCAAAGGGAAGCACTACAAGATGTTAGCAATTACTTGATGTAAAAGAATATAGGATCAGCACTTTCCCAGAAGTGTTTGGAAAGGATCGATATCACATTTGAAACTAATATTTGCTAATTCATGTCTAAATCAAATCAAAATTTGAAACATTTAAGCTATAGATAAAAATTTTGCCAAATGCATTTGAAATGTGAGACATTTGAAGTTCTTTAATTCTTTCATGATCTTCCAACAAGATTAGTCTTAAAGGTAAAGATTTGTCAGCTTTGAAGTTATAAAAACAAAGATTTTCTAAGAGACATTTCAGAAATAAAGCAGGTGTTTGGAGGGCTTTTGTTCAATGCATCCTCCTCCAATCTGACTTTTGATTGAAGATGCCACGTAGAAAACAATGAAGATAAGTAATAACTATGACAATAATAATGTACCTCCCAACCACTATTGTTTCTCGAGTAAGCTGGATATTCTTATCTGTAATGTTAGGAACTTCTAAGACTTTGTAAAATTCACAGCATTAGAAATAACGTAATATCTTTCCACACCTCTCCCTCGATAACTCACACACAACGAGGTCCACAAACATAGTCCACACTATAAGCGAGGGCACGAGTTACTGAGGGACCTCCAAAAATTTTAAAAAATCTGCTTATACATTGAGAAAACGGGGGATGGGGGGGGTAGGGCTGTTTAATGACTGAATCCTCGTTTAACAATCACGTCGATAATAATTGTTAATAACACACCTTTTGTAATGAAATTGTTCATTATTCTGTATAAATAACATTTATTTTCAAAATGTCCAACGTGTGAACAATTGTTCCCACTGGTTTCAGCAACCATCACATGTGAGTGAAAACATCTGTGTATTACGTCACTACTTTTTGTTTTGTTGATTAGTCTGGTTCCTGGAGTGGTGTTTTATAGTATACTACCAAGCAGGGAGTCCACGTAGTCGGGAACTAGACTATCTGTTGATAAACCACCAAATAAGATTCCTTTTTTTCACAAACTAGCGACATTTATTTCGTGAGGTAATCTACTACGTTGAAACTCTAATTTTGTATTGTTCAGTTAGTACAATATTGATGTCATGATTTCATTGGAAGTGATAATGAAACTTCTTATCATCCTTGATGATAAGTGCAAGTTCAGTAATTATCTGAAACTCGCTTGCCCACAATGGTCCGTATCTGTGAAGCCAAGCTCTTTAGTTTACGTAGTATTCATTTCACTTGGTTGCCTTGCTATCTTTGATTACAGTCAGGAATGAGTCAGTTAGTTTAAGGTAGTTTATGTTGCATACACAATAACATTTATAACAGTATTCGATTGATCAACTGAAGTGAGTTCACCTGACATACGATTGGGGTGGCTAGATTATAAGTGTGTAGGCTTTGCATGCCTTTCAACTTCTTTTTTTTTTTATTCCACCTCCTTTATTTGATTCGAAAGACACAATTAACGTGATAATACAAAGGAGGCCAGTTTTTAATTCAGTACAACAATAAAACAAATACTTCCTCAAGTTAGTTATCAAAACACGGTCTGCACTTAATTAAGTTCTCAGAGAAATGCTTGTTACAGTAGATTGACACATTTTACGTTTAAATACACATTGCATTATGATGATTACACTTAAGAGGAACTAAAAGATAGAATTAAAACACAAATTTCACTTAATAAAAATTATTTATTTGACATTTAAATATTAATGCAATGCTTACACTAGGCGTAAGTGAATTTTCATGGATTGAAATTTCCTTGAATATCTTTAATCTAAGAATGTTGTTTGTAAAGAAAATGTAACCAATTATATGACTTCTTATTAAAAGTTGATAATTTCAAAATGTTGATTAAAATTTCCATGTTATATCTACCATTTTTGACCATAAAGTGATATATCAGCATTTCAGTTACCAATTTTGATCGTGATTTTTTTTTCAAGTTCAAGAAATAGGTATAAATTTTTTGTGCGCATTTTCTGGTTTATAAAAATGGGATCCACGCCTGACCCGGTGTTATAAGCGGGTTTGCGAGTTATCAGGGCGCAAGTTATCGAGGGAGTGGTGTATTTTCTTCCCTTAAAAGTGTAAAAGGTAAACATTTTTATTAATTATAGATTAACAGAGGTTTCCCAGACAACAAGGAGATAGCCCAAGAATTGAAGGATAAACCAGAGTTAAAGAAATACATGAAGAGAGTCATGCCGTTTGTGCAGGTAGCCAAGGTCAGTTTGTACAAGTAGCCAGAATCAGTTTGTACAAGTAGCCAGAGTCAGTTTTTACAAGTAGCCAAGGTCAGTTTGTATAAGTAGCCAAGGTCAGTTTGTACAAGTAGCCAGAGCCAGTTTGTACAAGTAGCCAAGGTCAGTTTGTACAAGTAGCCAAGGTCAGTTTGTACAATTAGCCAGAGTCAGTTTGTACAAGTAGCCAAGGTCAGCTTGTACAAGTAGCCAAGATCAGTTTGTATAAGTAGCCAAAGTCAGTTTGTACAAATAGTCAGGGTCAGTTCTTGGCAACTGTAGAAGAATTTCTATTTTGGATTACTTATCTTTGAAGTAATTGATTATAGAGCTGTGATGTCTTGTGTAGATATATATGAGGAATCTGGATTATTTTATGTTGATTTCTATGTATCTCTTTAGTTATTTTGTGTAATTTATAGATCTGTTTTATGTATGGATGTTCTTTATTTATGTAAATGTACTTGGGGTGGCTGATTGCCCAAAGGCACTTGCCTTTATTTGTGTAAATGTACTTGGGGTGGCTGATTGCCCTAAGGCACTTGCCTTTATTTATGTAAATGTACTTGGGGTGGCCGATTGCCCTAAGGCACTTGCCTTTATTTATGTAAATGTACTTGGGGTGGCTGATTGCCCTAAGGCACTTGCCTTTATTTATGTAAATGTACTTGGGGCGGCTGATTGCCCTAAGGCACTTGCCTTTACAGATAACTGACATCTCACCTCTGTCTCTGGGTTTGAGTCTCGGCTTGGACAAAGTGGTTATGTGAGAAAGCTTGCCAGTAACTTTCCGTGGGTCAGTGGTTCTTCCTCCACTGAACATACTGGCCACGATGTATAGCCCATTAGGTACTGAATAATGGGCATTAAACCCATAGAACAAAACTAATGTTTCTAGGAGAAAGAATGAAAAATTAATTAGAATATTGTTTTGATTCCACAGTGCTGACAATTTTTGAGAGTATAGTCAGTTGCCATGGAGAAATAGAATTGCATTTATTAATTGATCTTATATGATTTATGTGCTTGTGTACAGAATTGTTGTGATGTAGTACTGGCCCTGTTGTTGATTTTTATTAATTTAATATTCCCCGGGGAGGTCATCAATTTCTGTTCTCTAAAGAGAGATATAATCACAATTATTATTTTGGTTTTGACACCATCTCTCAGCAAAAGATAGGCTGTACATGGCGGTAAGTATAACTGGTGGATGAAGAACCCAGGAAAACCTTGGTAAGTCTTCACTTTGAATAATGAAATTACCATATTAAATTATTGTGAACCATTCTGTAAGGAAATAACTTGGGGATGGGTTAGCAATATACATAAATAGTAATATTCCTGTAATACTGCGATCAGATCTTGATTTACCAGGGCGTGAACACATTTGGATGGAAATTAATTTGAATCGGTAGTAAATAATGATTGGAGGACTATGCAGACCACTAGATAGTGAATCTTCTAATTGGAGGGCTACTTAGACCACGAAATAGTGTATAATTTGTTGAGGGTTTTATACAGACCACCAAATAGCGAATCATCTGTTTGAGATTGTATTGAATTAAGTACTGAGAGAACCCAGAACACTAAACCAGACTGTCTAGTCCTTATGATAGATTTAAATGAAGGCCTTGTGATAAACTGAAAATGAAGGCCTTGTAATAAGGTCAAATGAAGGCCTTGTAATAAGCTCAAAATGAAGACCTTGTGATAAGCTCAAAAGAAACACCCTAGATACATAATGACATTTTTTTTAAATCATTGGACAAAGTGGATTTGTGATCAAGGAGGACATTCATAAAACCCACAACACTGGTTGCTTATCATCATAAAAGAAATAAAATTACAAGTGAAATATGTGAATCTAAAGAATTCCACAATCAATGATTGTCAGATAAAAATAAAAATTCTTCAGGTAATTCTAATGAGTGGTTGAAACTTAAAGACATCCTGGCAAAACATTTAAGAAAAAAGTTTGTAATTTATTAATTATAAATGGTATTACAGTATTAGATGGAGGAAGAGCTAAAATATTCAACAGTTTCTTCTGTGAACAGTCAAGAATACAGATTGGCAATGCAACATGGTGTCAGCTTGCTGAAATAGACATACATCAATTTCCATACCCCACTCTCTCTTGCATCAGTATTAGTTAAGATGGCATACACAATGTTACTGGTTTAAGTCAATGTAATGCCTGTAGTATGGATTTGTCATATCACAAGCTGCATAAAAGAAATTCATGTTCAATTAACTATCCACTTTTACCATTTCTCATAATGCCTCAAGATTTCCAGATTGTTGGAAATTAGCAAATGTGGTTCCAGTATATAAAAAAGGTTGTTTCCAATCTTGCTCATTCCACTCTGTTTTGTCCAACATTTTTGAAAATTGTGTCTTGAGATATTTGCATAATTATGTTTATCAGCATAATTTGACTTGTAATCAATTAGGCTTTACACCCAGTGACACTATAACATATCAGTTACTAGGTATTTATAGTATGACTAGTGTAGATCTAAACCAGGAAAAGGAGGTTAGAACTGTTTTCTTTGATGTAAGTAAAGTGTTTGGTATTCCAGATTACTTAATGAACTTTAAAAAGATGGGCATTCGAGGTAGTTTAATGTTGCCATTAGAATGTTATTCATCATTGTGGTTAGAACATTATTCATCATTAAGCCAGCAAAGTGTGATCCTGAATTCCAATTCTTGGATTTCAGACTACTAACGCAGGAGTCCATCAAAAATTACACCTTGGACCTTTTTTGTTTTTAGCTTATATCAGTGGTATTGTCAGTGATATGCAGTCATCACTTAGACTATTCACTGATTATATTACACTATATATATTTATTGAAAACCCAAATAAGGCAGTTTAATTTTTAATTTGGACGTTCAAAAATTACACGGCTGCTCCGATCAGCTAGTGATCTTTAATCTAAAGAAAACAAAATCAATGCTCATAACATCCCATTCTGCAGATGTCTGTTGTCTGGTGATGCCACTTGGCATGTCTGTTGTCTGATGATGCCACTTGGCATGCCTGTCATCTGGTGATGCCACTTGGCATGTCTGTCATCTGGTGATGCCACTTGGCATGTCTGTCATCTGGTGATGCCACTTGGCATGTCTCTCATCTGATGATGCCACTTGGCATGTCTGTCGTCAAAGATGCTTAAGTATTCCAACATAAGCATTTACATATCATATTGGTGATGCCACTTGGCATGCGTATGTCAAGCATTTGTCTGAATGGCTTGCGAGAAAGTGAATACTTTGAAAAATTTGAAATATAAATTTGATCGCTTGTCCTTGGAAAGAATAAGTTTCATATGCTTCCCTTATGTAATTATTTTGATTGCATGTGGGATAATTGTACTGTGCAAGAAAAAGAAACTGGAAATAAATGTGGAGGCTATGAGAATAGTAACAGTTACTACTAAGAGTGCATCGAAGGAACTGTTATTATGGGGAAACTTGGTGGCTATAATAGCCTGAAGTTGAGACTTTATAAGCAGATTAGTTCAGTCATTTAAAATATACCATGGTTTTGCTCCAAAATATTTACAAGATGCAGATCACCCATTTGTTATCACAATGATACCTACACCACTCAATCTTCGAACACTATTCAACTCCCTTTTGTGCAGAACAACAATGAATCAAAAATCATTTCTGCCTTCCACAATTGAACTAGAACGGGGAGCCCTGGGTGGCTGAGTGGTCTAAAGCACTCACCTTTTACCGATAACTGCCATCTCACCTCTAACCATGTGGGTTTAAGTCTCGAACTTGGCAAATGCTGGTATGCAGTGTTTCCCTTTACCCTCATTTGTGCTTCAGGGACCCCAACAATTTTAATTTGACCCCCAGTTTTGATGCCAAAGTTTGTTTTTACTCACTCTGACCCTCAATTCTGAAACCAAAGGGATTTTTTGCTCTCAGTCTTTCACACCTAGGTGATTTACTGGTATGTGAGAAAGCTTACCAGCAGGTTCAAGTGGGTCAGTGGTTCTTACTGGGATTTTCCTGAGTTCTTCCTCCACCAGTTATACTGACTGCCATGTTTAGCCTATCATGCGATGAAAAATGGCGTCAAACCCAAAACTTACCTGAATCTCAGTAAACATACACTTCTATAGTATTATGATGGTGATTGTGTGGATCAAATTCATCACAGCTTGCAGTAGCTTGAATAACGGTTTATTCTGATATCATGTTTCTAATAGTAGGTACTGCACATGTGAATAATTCACTGGTCACATTATTACAGAATAATGAGCATTACCAAGTTATTAACATAAAAAACGGTTTTGCAGATGCATGCCTAAATCTACTGTCAAGAAGTTTGCTAACATCCTGCATATAGAAAGAAATTCAATATATTATTATATTCCATATATTATCAATATTCAGTATATTATTATATTCAATATATTATCGATATTCAGTATATTATTATATTCAGTATATTATTATGTTCAATATATTATCAATATTCAGTATATTATTATATTCAATATATTATCGATACTCAGTATATTATTATATTCAATATATTATTGATGTTCAATATATTATTGATATTCAGTATATTATTATGTTCAGTATATTATCAGTATTCAATATATTATTATATTCAATATATTGTCGATATTTAATATATTATTGATATTCAATATATTATTGATATTCAGTATATTATTGATATTCAGTATATTATTATACTCAATATATTATCAAAATTCAATATATTATTGTATGTGCCCACTTCACTTTGCAAACTAGTCATGCACCAAATCATTGTTTTCTTCATATAGGAAAACTTTGAAAAGCTTGGATTAGCAGCTCTAAATCTGACGATGGAATTTGACGAGAGGGAAGTGATTGAAAAAAGTATGAAATATCTGGTTAACACTCTGGAGGTATGAATCCAGCACTTTTTGAATTAATTATTATAAGAATTGTGATACATGTCTCATGCAGAAATTTTAATATTTCATACTTCACTGGCACTCTACTTCATTTTTATGACATCTGAAAAATAATAATTTACACCATTTCAGTCTGTCTTTAATGGTCATAGACTAGAAGAGCTTATGGGATGATTGTCATCTATCTTATGTCTTCTGTCCATCCATTAACACAAATTTATCATTACTTCTACTAAACTTAACACACACATTCATCCTATGGTCTAGTTGGTCCTAAATAAAAATGGTGCCATTTGGCCATCCAATATGGCTGCCACAGTGGCCATCTTGCAGATTTTGTTATTGCTACTCTTTAATGGATAGTCATAGTATCATGGAATTTTCACTGAATGACTTCTGATAATATCTAGTTGGCCATAAATGAAAATGGGTGAAAGTCTCATGTCCAGTATGGCCACCATGTTAGCCATCTTGAACATCATGTTATCGCTACTCCTGAATGAAAAGTCATACTGACAGGAGTTTTCACTAGAAGACTTCTTATGTTGTTTGGTTTGTCCTTAATGAAAATGGTGCTACTTGAATATTCAATATGGTTGCCACAGCTGCCATTATGATAATCTTGTTCTTGCTAATCTTTCATGTGGTTTTCACAAAAAATAAAACAGACATCAGTTTGGCGACCACTGTGGCCATCTTGGAAATCTTGTTATCACTACTTCAGTTGAATGAATTGTCAAATCAGCATGGAGTGATGCTTCTTATGATATCTAGTTGTTCATAAATGGTAATGGTGCCAATCTGACCTCCAGTATGTCCTCCACAACTGACAAAATCTTATCTCTACTTGTATTTGACGTTTTGGTTTCACCACAAGACTTCTCGTTATGTCTGGTTGGTCCTAACTGGAATATGGCCAAGTATAGCAGCCATTTTGAAAGTCTGCTTATTGCTACTCCTCTTAAATAGAAAGTCATGTCATCCAATATGGCCACCATGGGATTGTCACCAAATGTCATCCAATATGGCCACCATGGGATTGTCACTAAATGTCATCCAATATGGCCACCATGGGATTGTCACCAAATGGCTAGTTTGACCTAAATGAAAATGATGCTGATCTGACATCCAATATGGCCACCATGGGATTGTCACCAAATGTCTAGTTTGTTCTAAATTAAAATAATGCTGATCTGACATCCAATATGGCCACCATGGGATTGTCACCAAATGTCTAGTTTGTTCTAAATTAAAATAATGCTGATCTTACATCCAATATGGCCACCATGGTGGCCAGCTTGAAAATCTTACTATAGCTACTTCTCTTAAATGGAAATTCATTTTGACATGGGCTTTTCATCAGAGAAGTTCCTATGGTGTCTGGTTTTACCTCAATGAAAACGATGAAGGCTGACTCTCAATATAGCCACCATGATGACCATCCTGAAAATGTTGTTGATATTGTTATAGGGTTTAATGCCATTTTTCAGCACAATACATGGCAGCCAGTATTAATGGTGGAGGAAGAACCTGGGAAAACCCCGGAAAGAACCACCGACCCACAAGAAACTACCGGCAAGCTTTCTCACATACCCACATTGGCCGAGCCTGAGACTCAAACCCACACAGACAGAGGTGAGATGGCAGTGATTCGTAACGGTGAGCGCTTCAGACCACTCGGCCACTTGGAGCCCTGAAAATATTGTTATCATTACACATCCCAAATGGATCACTTTATTAATATGGGGTTCTCCTTTGAATACGTTCCCCAATCATATTATGTTCAGAATATTAGCCTGCTACCTCGTGAATCCAGTCCTACTAAAAGATGAAAATGGTCTTTTCTTGTCTATCTTATATAGACAAAGGGTAATAACTCTTGTCTATTACCTCCCCTTGCCACCACTAGGTGTTGCTAGTTTGTAGCTTTGCTGCTGTACTTTTAACATTGTACAGTTTATCCTCGGACAATCCAAGCCATTTTGTGTTATAATTGAATTATCCAGTGTTCCTTTTGAAACATGATTGTCAGGATCACAACATAAATAGATTTTAGGGATTTACACACAAAGAGAAATTAACCTTGAACAAAACATGGTACCAGACAATGACTAAAACAGTCATAAGACACTATGTGGATCAACTTCCTTTAAAAACCAAGGCATTTCATCTACTCTGCAAAAGTTTTATCTGCATTATTAATGTGCAGTACTGTACAATTAGAACCATAAAGTGTTTCAAACTTTAACATGTCATCACATAAATGGAAAATTATTATGTTAGAAGAAAAAGCCAAAGTCATTTGACTCATCAAGAGTGGGGAGAGTTCAAGAGTTCTTGCCAAAATATTTGATGTCAGAAAGACACAAACAGCATCATAACAGATAAGAAGAATGTTCTCCAGCAGTGTGAAAATGAAGTACATGAAAAGAGAATGATTCTAACTGCCAAGTAACATTTTCACCAAGATATAAATGATGTTTTGAATGGTTTTGCAGTGCATATGCCAATAATACCCACTTTCATGCTTAAGAATCAAGAACTATTAATGTATGTTCACGTGTTCTCAAAACAAGAACCTTTTAATAATCAATTGATGTTACTTTTTAAATGAAGGTATGAAATGATGTAACTCTCTTACTAAAAAAATATACTTCTCACCAATATAGTCCCGCCCTGGAAAGGCCACCCACTTTATACAGCCACTTTCCTAATGCAGAAGGGGTTGCCTTATAAGCCAGTGTATACCAATTTGCCATCAGACAATGGTTGCCATTACTCAAAGTAGAAAAACCTGTAAAAGTGTACTTCTGAGAAATTGACGAACACCTTGACACAAAGTGTGATAACAGAATGTTTGTTGCTTTTGTGCAAATGATGTTGATTCATAATCAAATTTGGTCATTGCAACTAAAAATGAAAAAAATCTTTTAATAACTGGCCAAAAAACACTAAAATTTGACCAGATTTGTAAGAAAACATCTTGACATGAAGAGTTTTTAACTGCCAATTCAACATCATATGTTACTAAAAATACAGACCTGCCAACTCTTATGTCATGTGCTGATTTGAGTATGACACATGATGAGAGAGATGATTGCGCATCATCACATGAAATTTGTATATAAAAAACATAAAGGCAAGGATTTCGCCAAGTTGAGAGCAAGAAGCCATTGAGCTCCATAAGGTTTAGAACTGCAGTTTGTGAAACTGTACCGGGAGTTATTAAATTCTAAGTGTACCATACAAATCTTTTTTTAATAAACATTAAGTTAACATCACTGCATCAGTCTCAGATCATGCTTCTGAACTTTTTTAATACATGTATTTCAACTTGAAAATATGTGGGAGGTCATGGGTTCAAACCCCAGTGGAGTCATACCAAACACTTATAAAAATGGTACTAAGAGCTGACTCATTTGGTGCTCAGCACTAAGAGGTTAGTGTTAGGACAGGTTGGCATGGTTTCAGGATAATGTGACTGGGTGGGACATGATGCTACATGTCTGCAGCATGATGCCCCAGTGCGAGACCTCAGTATAAACTGCCACACTGCTGACATCATAGCAATATGACTAAAATATTTTTAACACTACATTAAAAATCCAAATCACACACACACACACTCAACTTGATAATAGCTGTACATATTTTTGTTACACCTTACTGAAGACTGCTCTAACTTATAAAACAAGCTAACCACCTTTCTTAGAACAGTTGTGTTAGGGTTGGCAGGTCTGAAAATATATTCTTAAAAAATTTAAAATTTTATTCACAAGAACCACTGAAAAGAATTTAATTTGACAGAAAGCATTCTAGCTTGAAGGACTTTCAGAGTTAGAAAAAATTTGCCTATCTGACTTAAATAATACATGTAAAAAAACTTTTTTAATAAATAAGTGTTGAACAGAATTTGACCAACTTTTACATAAAGCATCAATATTTGGTCTTTATTGATGCCTTTCAACAATAACTGGTGATGGGGGATATACTTTCATTACCCATATCCGTCATTATGCCCCTTTCATATCTATAGAGAGGGTGGGGATAGTTACCCATGTCCGTCATTATGCCCCTTCCATATCTATGGAGAGGGTAGGGGGTTATAGTGTTACCCATATCTGTCATTATGCCCCTTCCATATCTATAGAGAGGGTGGGGATAGTTACCCATGTCCGTCATTATGCCCCTTCCATATCTATGGAGAGGGTAGGGGGTTATAGTGTTACCCATATCTGTCATTATGCCCCTTCCATATCTATGGAGAGGGTAGGGGGTTATAGTGTTACCTATATCCATTGTTATGCCTCTTCCATATCTGCGGAGAGGGTAGCTGTTATTGTGTTATCCATGTCTATCAGTTACATCATGTTTATGTCAAGTTTTGTTACCACCCAATAACTTTTGAAGGGCATCATTGATTTAAACCTAATTTGGTTTGCAGGTTTACATCAAGAAAACCAAAAGTCAAATTTTTAAAATTTTCTTTCTAGCAACACTTTGCAGAGTCAGGGTACTGTTTGACTTTGCCCTTCATTTCATATGAAACTTTTCTTTTTAAAATAACTAGATCAGCTTTAATTTTCACTGTTTTACAGCGAAATTTGTAGAGTTATGGACCTGTTTGACATTGTATCAATAGTGTCATTAGGTGCCCGGGTCCAGAAATTTATCCTGGCAGCTTTGCTTCTAGCACCTGCTTATATTCAGTAAATCAATAAACATTTTTGAAGACAAAAAAAACCCTTTGTCTTTTTTTTGAAAACCCTTGTACTTGTAAAATTAATGAAGACACTGAGTGTGGCCACATTTAACATTTTTAAATTTATTTGTGATAAGTCTTTTGTATACTTGTACTAAACACATTTAATATTTCATAAAATTTTTAAAACTCAGTAAACAAAATTAATTACTTTAACTTGTTCCTTTGCAAAACACTTGAATAAGTTTGCTAAAAGCAAGTTAAATGTTGCAGATTTAGTTGCCTCTCTAAATTTGTAAATACGATGTATTCTCTAACTTTCATGGGATAACATCTTTCAGCTACAAATAACAGATTTAAAGAAATCCTTACATTGAAACAATAGAACATAACCATGAATTAAAAGTGCCAATGACAATGTAAATTTTTGGAAATTCACAAAAATGATTATTTCATGGTGCTTCAAAAAATTGTTGTTGACATTATCATGATTTTTCCATTGTGTGTTCAAAGTTTTGCTTTATGTCTTTTGAGTCCTCTATTGTAAACTTGAGCACATCATACCTGCTATTGAAGAATGGCATCCCTTGCATAGAATAAATAACAGGGATGAGGTGGTATTGTGCTAGTTGCATATCTGACACATAACTCATGAAGCATACTTCCTGAAGCCAGATTGCTTATCACACCAGCATCCACTGACATTGGAACACATTCTTGTCAAGTATGTAGACTTCACCTCCATAAGACAGAAGTATTTTGACACAAACTCATAAATAAGCAGTTTGATGATGTACCATGCAAGAAAATCTTTGTTTGAGAGAATATGGTTTATATAACAGATGTTGGCCATACGTTTTCAGAATTGTGCAAGTTTTACCTTTATATTTTATTTTTATTTATTGTACAGAATTTTAACATCTTTCAGTTATATTTTATCTCGATGTACTTTATGTTTAGATTTATTTGGAATGGTTTATCATCCAAAATTTTTGCATTTGTTCTTTTTGTTGTTGCCATATAGCCACTGTTGTGCTGAGGTGTCATAAAATGCTACTACATACATGTTTACTCTGAATTCTCCATTGTGTTGTACAAATTTCCTTTTTGTGTATGTTTTTCATAAATTTTAACATAAAGAAATTGTATTAAGTTGCTGGTGTTTGGAAAATAAAAATACATTTTGCTCAAATAGAAAATACAATTAATTTTGGCAACTGTTTTTTGCCTCGACAGCTTGAAGGCATTGATGTCAAACACTCAGAAGAAGCAGATGACAAGATAAGGGAAGATTGTTGCCCAGGGAAACCATTCATCAACTTAAGAACAGAGGTATTTATGAACTGGTTCTTATCTGAGAAAATTTGTGTGGCAACAGGAAAAAAAAATCGTTAAGTCTGATTATTTCAGTTGGCTTCAGTATTTGTCTGACTGTAGTTGCTGATATATATGAAGTACTTGACAATAAGTCCAAAGAGTAAAATGACTAAGCATTCAGTCGTGATGTTCTGACTAAGCATTAAGACATGATATTCTATAATTTTTAATAGTCAATGAAAAGTAAAATGACTAAGCATTGAATTGTGATGTTCTTTATTTTAATAGTTAACTGTTAAACTTCAGGGACAAAATTTGTATAGAGAAGTAAATATGAGAGTAAAAACGTCAAGTTAATACAGCCTTCCACATTTAAATTTAGTCCAAGTACATGTTAAACAGCAGCATGTTGTTGAATTGTTTGACATTCTGTCCAAGTGCCAAGTACATGGCAAACAGTATCATGTTAAAGTGATCGACTTGCAGTTCAGATGCAAAGTACATGGCCAATGGCATCATGCTGTTAAAATGTTTGACTTGCAGTTCAGATGCCAAGTACATGACCAATGGCATCATGCTGTTAAAGTGATTGACTTGCAGTTCAAATGCCAAATACATGGTCAGTGGCATCATGCTGTTAAAATGTTTGACTTGCAGTTCAGACCCCAAGAACATGATCAATGGCATCATGCTATTAAAGTAATCAATTTGCAGTTCACATGCCAAGGACATGGAAAACAGTATCATGTTGTTAAAGTGATCGACTTGCAGTTCAAATGCCAAGTACATGGTCAGTGGCATCATGCTGTTAAAATGTTTGACTTGCAGTTCAGATGCCAAGAACATGGTCAATGGCATCATGCTGTTAAAATGATCAACTTGCAGTTCAGATGTCAAGGACATGGCAAACAGTATGATATTGTTAAAGCAATAGACTTGTGGTTCAAATGCCAAGTACATGGCCAATGGCATTGTGCTGTTATAATGTTTGACTTGCAGTTCAAATGCCAAGAACATGGCCAATGGCATCATGCTGTTAAAATGTTTGACTTGCAGTTCAAATGCCACGAACATGGCCAATGGCGTCATGCCATTAAAGTGGTTGACTTGCAGTTCAGATGCCAAGTACTTGGTCAATGGCATCATGCTGTTAAAGTCATTGTCTTGCAGTTCATATGCCAAGGACATGGTAGATGTAGATGATGTTGACAACATTTTGTAACTTAGAATCTTGCTACAGTGGTTAAAGATTGAAAAAATTACCCATCATTTGCTGGAGCATTGACAATCCAGTAATGTAAGAGCTTCTTTATGGTAAGTCAGTTGCATGCAGTTTTCTCTACCCACTGGTAAAAAGTCATGTGCAGAGGTATATCTGCACACATACCTTGCATGGATGTTGATAAAGTGCAGAGACAAGTCTTTGACCCCTTGTCAAAGTATCAACCTCCTCCATCCTTTAATCTGCATCTATTTTGGTTCACTGCTTCTGTTAGGGAATTGAATTGAGCAGATGTGACAGACAGAGGTATGAGACTTGTTTTTTATCAGCATAATCTACCATTTCAGCACAATCCTGTTAGGAAATGTACATGAGAAGGGGTGATTGTTTCAGAATAATCTACCATTTCTGCACAACCCTGTCAGGAAATATGCATGAAAAGGGGTGATTGTTGCCAGAGAATTTGTACTGGCAGTTCCCAGCTACAACATGTCATATTCTGTATTTGCAGGCAGCAGTGCCTGTTATAATGCATGTTTGCAGCTGGACCTGTGATGGTCAGTGGTATATGGATTCTTTAATGAAGTCTGTTCATTTTTACCTCTGCGAAACTAAAGCCCATCACAATGCTTTCTTTACCTGGGTAGAATATATCCATAGAAATGCAATCCAGTTAATGACTGAAAAGTCAGTTATTGTGACTGACTCCTGCAAGGGTGGAACAGTGACCAGACCTTTGCCTCACGGTAGGGGAATACTTTCAGTGGTACTTTCAGTATCAGGTAATATTGAAGTCCACCACATTCCTGGCCAGCTCATTGTCCTGGCTGACTCATTGTCAAGGGAAGACATCTGCTTCATACAGAGTTGACCATTTGAGGCTTGATATCAATGATATGTACAGAATGCAATAGCTCTAATTGCTTGAGTAAGATGAGATATCCTGGATTGAACATCTGCTTGATTTAGCGACAGACATACCAAAATAAATCATAGTGACTTCCACTCTGCTCAAGTAATTGAGATGGCCACTGTTCCACCTATTTCCAGAGAAGTCCTTCACTCCTGGCTCCTTTCTGGGATGACCTCATTGAAAGGGAGTTTGGAACTCTAATTATGGAGAGGATTGACACTTTAAGGACATACGAGGAGAAATTGTGGGTTGTCGGTGACTGGTATCATATCCTTGACATCACAGCACACTCAGCACACATTCCCCAATGGCAGACTTTCTCTTTCTCATGAAGACAAGAAGTTAGACCTATCACAGTAAGGGATACTGTTCCATGATCTCAGACACATTCAGTCTTCATGGAAGAGATGATTTTTGCTGCAGCAAGGTTTTCTCTTACTTGTGGTTCAAGTTTGACATATTCTGGCCATGATCGATCACATTATTCCCAAATGGAATCTCTTCTGCATTCTGACATGGCCATGATCACTAGGATTATTCCTAAATGGAATCTCTCCTGCATTCTGCAATGACCATGATCACTCGCATTATTCCCAAGTGGAATCTCGCATGGGTTCTGACATGGCCATGATCACTAGCATTATTCCCAAATGGAAAGTCTCCTGGGTTCTGACATTGTCATCATCACTCACATTATTCCCAAATGGAATCTCACCTGGGTTCTGACATGGTTGTGATCACTAGCATTATTCCTAAATCGAATCTCGCCTGCATTCTGACATGACCATGATCACTTGCATGATTCCCAAACGGAATCTCTTTTGCATTCTGACATGGCCATGATCACTCGCATTATTCCCAAATGAAATCTCTCCTGGGATCTGACATGGCCCAGCTCTTCAGTTTTGAGCCATCATCTTCCCCATCACTGAGGCAGCTATCTTACATAATTTATGATAACATTAACTTCAGCATGCAGAGTGAGTGATCTATATATGAAATCCCTTGATCTGAACTGTATGTAGTTTTGTTCTGATGGTTTAGTCATCTCTTATGGCACAAATGGTTCCTTACTAAGAACAGCTTGCTGTCACTATTCAACTATAACTATTTATTCCCTCTCCTTAATCAATCTGTCAAGAGGCGAAAAGCTGCAGGACCCAGTATGTGCTCTCAGATGTTACCTGAAATGCTTGGACAATATCCACATCAACTACAAAAGACAATTCCTAAGAGTGAAGGCAGCCATTAATTGGAAATTTTACATCTTTTCCTTTAAAAAATTTGCTTAATAATTGGAAATATTTGAATCATTTTATTATTAACCAGTATATTAGGATAATTAGACAATTTATCAAATTAGTCTTGTAAATGTTTACTTTTTTATTCATTCGACTGGTGAGGACACAGTTGATTGTACAGTGGTACTCGCAATATAAAGAACCTGCTTTTGCAAATTTCTATGGATGACAAACTAAAATGAACTAATATTGTATAGATGTTATGAGTGGAAGCAGGATGCTTTTATTTTACTTGAGAGTTTCATTTTAGTCAGTTGTATGTTTTCTGTCTTTCAGCCCTCAGTCCCTTTAAGATTTTTAAATCCGCAACCTTACAGTGGACTGTTTGAGTTGAAGTTACCAATATTTAAAGATGACACTCTTTCCAAAGTGAAGTCCAGGCTAATGAAAATGGACAGATCAAAAATGAAAGGTACAAAAATACTAGACTTGTATGCATGTTCTTTGGCACCTTTTAATTATACTTAGCTCACCAAAGGCTAAATTTATTTACAGCATGACACTTCTTTTTTTGTCTTTTGTGTGGCCTTAAACAAATATTCAGGACCACCAAGATGGTGTCCAAGGGCTGTTTCAGTAAAATTTGCCAGTGACCTGAGAAGACCTGAATACCATGAAAATTTGTGTACCATGGAATAGTGATATTTTTTCTGAACCAACCATGATACTTACCATGGTGTGCTGCAGTTGTATTAGGGACCAACAGTTTAATGTTCTGGGTCAGGGACCTGATGCTTTTTGGAAAAAATATCTTGTGCTGATTTATATCATAATAACAGGATATGATATCCATTATATCAGTTGAAAACAATCAAGGTAAAAATGTATCCCATTCAGAAGAAAATCGCAGCCCTCCCCAATCATTTACCAAATACAGTCCTACCCGTTTATGTCGACATCCTCGGGCCTGAGGAAATATTGTCGACATAGGCGGATGTCGAGATAAGTGTTGGGGGGGGTACTGAAAAAAAGATACAAGTTAAATTTGTCAGTAAGGGGTGACCTGTCGTCAGTGAGTAGCATCACAGGAGTCTGCAGTTT